>VYXD01013265.1:466246-483219 GCA_013397195.1 Hylia prasina | reverse complement strand
GGAGATGGCGCTGCCTGTGCCGCGTTCGTGCGCGGATCGCCCTGATCTTAATCCCGATCCGGGAACAATGGAGCCTCCCCCGCGCAGCGCCCTCTGCAGATCCCCCCCTGCGCTAAACAGGAAGAGAGGCGCAGGGACCTCCCTCTCTCAAATCTAAACCGAGAAAGTAAACTGAATTCCCCGAAATAGTGAATTTTAGTCACAATGCGGCATGGCAGCTCTCTTTTCTTGTTGGATTTTAACAGTCTTCTTCCACCCCGTCTGTCCTTTCCAAACAATGTCTCCATCAGAACGTATCACTGCTGAAGTTCCAAGGAGAAGCAGCCAATACAGTGACTGCCCTTGGAAGTGGACGAGTGCCTGCACTGTGTTTAATATATGTGAACTTTTTCGTCCTAGCAATGCATCGTGACTCTTGTCCGCTGGACTGCAAGGTCTATGTGGGTAACCTTGGAAACAATGGCAACAAAACGGAATTAGAACGAGCTTTTGGCTACTATGGACCACTGCGCAGTGTATGGGTGGCAAGAAATCCTCCTGGTTTTGCCTTTGTGGAATTTGAAGATCCCCGAGATGCAGCTGATGCAGTAAGAGAACTAGATGGAAGGTAAAAATAACGTATTACAGTGTGATACAGTTGTAAATTGTGAAGCTTAAACTGCAGGCCTAAAGTCTTGACACGTTTCTTATGCACTCTTTATTTATATGTTACTGTAAGGGTGTTCTTGTAGTGCAGCAGTAGAATCTTGGAATGGTTTGGGCTGGAAGGGGCCTCAAAGCTCATCCAGTCCCACCCTCTCCGTGGGCAGGGACATCTTCCACCATCCTAGCCTGCTCCAAGCCCCATCCAGCCTGTCCTTGGACACTTCTAGGGCTCCAGGGGCTCCCACAGCTTCTGCAAGGCCTCCCCACCCTTACAGGGAAGAATTTCTTCTCAATATCCTGTCTAACCCTGCCCTCCCTCATGACTAGCATTGTAGTGGTTAATTTTGGGTTTCACAGTGGAACTCCCAAGTTGGAAATTACTTGCAGCTCTTTGTGCATGTTAATTAAATTGCAGATGGTGTTACTATAAAGTGGTAAAACTGACCATGGACACTCTCCTCTGCTCTTTCCCTGCCTGCTTTACTGGCACAGCAGTTTTGAGAAGCATCCAAACCTTTGGTCTGCCAGAGAATCCCAGAATGGTTTGGGCTGGAAGCCCATCCAGTTCCACCCTCTGCCATGGGCTAGGACACCTACTAGATAGACCAGGTTGCTCCAAGCCCCGTCCAGCCTGGCCTTGGACACTTCCCTTCCAGGGAACGGTCTCCCACAGTCACGTTGGAGCCGACTTAGGGCACTGTGCTTTGATGACAGAACATTTTTGCCCTTAACCCGTTCTTTTTCCCTTGTCTGGATCACATGTGCTCCATTCCATGCTGCCTTCTCCCTGGAAACACTAACCAGCATCACCCTCTCTCCCCAGAACGCTGTGTGGGTGTCGCGTCCGAGTGGAGCTCTCCAACGGGGAGAAGCGGAGTCGGAACCGTGGCCCCCCTCCGTCGTGGGGCCGGCGCCCTCGGGATGACTATCGCAGGAGAAGTCCCCCTCCTCGGCGCAGGTACCTGGGCACAGCACAATCCTACAGCTCTTGGCACAGTTCCCACGTAGCGTCCTAGAAGCAGGCTTGATAAAGGCATGTTGATGGATGACGTTCATCTATCTGATCATGATTCGGAAATGACAAATGCTAAAAAAAAAACAAACCCCAAAATCAACTCCCCGCACAATCGAGGTGAACTTGAGTTGTGTTGAGTGTTGTTGGCTTTTGTCCTTAGGTGACTGTGCAGTTGGTAGTCAGTGTCCTCTGTCCTGGGCTTATCCTCCTTCCTCTTAAAACCTGCTCATCTTCGAGTCACACTTTCCCTTTCTTCCCCATACTTCAACTTAGGCTGTTCCTTTCCTTTACTCCATAATGGCAGAACATGACATACAGCAGTTTAGCATTTCCATACCAATGGGTTTTTCCACTTTGTTTGCAGAACTTAAATACTTCCCAAGCCGGCAGCTGTTTAATAATAGATTAACAGTTGCTCTAAACATCTGGAATCTTGACACTTTAGCGTTAGCACGGAAATAAAGCATCTTGTGACGATCCTGTCACTTGAGGTTTGCAAACCCAGCTCTAGCATGTAGCAGGATTTTTGGGAACTGGCACGTTCTTGGACCCAGACTAGTTTGTCTGGCAGTTTAAGTGTGCACCGTGGTTTTTACAGGACTGAATTTACCTCTGGCAGGTGAGTGAAGTCCTCCCGAGCCAGGGTTTCAAGCTTACCCTTTCGCTGTTGAAAAAAAAATAACACATTAGGAGTATTTGTTAGCTAATAGATGGTTGTACTGATGGCTTGTTTTTCATTTTTTTTATGCTTTTTGGTCCATCTATTAATAAAAATGAACCCGTTACAGAGTCACCATCATGTCTCTTCTCACCACCCTCTGAGTCTGCATTAGCCAGCCAACTAGCCCTTTCAGCGTCATGTGACCAGCGCGCCCCATGCAGCTTGGCTGGTGTCGTTTCACATGACCCAGGCATGGCCAGTCGTCAGGTTGCACCGCCCTTTGGTTCCCGAGCATGCTGTTTTCTCTCAGCCTTCTCTCCAACCTTAACCAAATCGGCAGCAGCCACCTCGACCGCCCACACATTCCCGGCCAATCAGCTCAGCTGTTTATTTACCAAATGTCTTCACAACAACTACAGCAGCAGCCTTCGGCTAACAAAAAAGCAGGAAAAATCCACAACACCCCCTTCGCCAACCAACTAAATACAACGCAACATCTGGCAAAACCTTTTCAGCAAATTCTTCTTGGCAGTCAGTCCGGCAGCCTCACCTCACCATTTCTAGCTTGTTGAAACCAAAGACTTGTAAGTTTTTCCTGCTTATACAGTTTACTGCTGGTTAAAATAAGGAGTAAGCGGCTTATAAGTAATTACTTTTCTCAATCAAAGGCTGGCTGTGCATAATTGAGTGGTAACGTACATATGTTGCTTGAGAACTTTTAAGGGTGATATGAAAGCTCTTACATTGTGAATAATGTAAAAACCAGGATATTTGCATGTGAGATGCCAAACTAAATTTTTAATAAGGCTCTAACAAATGTAGCTTTTCCTTGCCAGAAAAATCCTATCACCTTTAAATGGTTTTACTAACAGTTTTCAAAACTTAAAACAATTACTTTTTGGGATGAACTGGGCCGAGCTAAGGTTATATATTTTTTAATTTTTTATTTTTTATAAGAAAATAGTCTAAACACACTCTGTAGCATTAAAAATGACAATCACAAATATGCAGTTCTAATGTAGCACTTAATGGCATCAATATTGACACTGAGCGCATTTTCACTTTTTTTTTTTCCACTTGATATCTCTTATGTCTTGTTATGGACCTTTTTGGCTTGCATGGGTTCCAAAANTTTGGTTGGCTGGGGTCCAAAACTTTTTTTCTGTGGTTTTTTTTTTTTTTTTTTTGGAACCACCTGTGGGACTTTGGTGTGGTGTTCTGGGCAGTGTATTTAGTTGAAATGGAAAGTGTTGCATTGGACAACTCTGCTCTGACGCATTCTTAGTTAAGTGAATTCGTGGTTGGAAACGTGCTGTTCACACTGAGCTTGGTTTTACTGCCTAATCTTTCCATGCCTTTTACTGGATGATGGATGCCAGTTATTCTTGGCACGTTCCCTGGGCCCAACAGTGAGTTTGACAAGTTGGGAAATGCCTCAGCCCATTAAAGCTCAGCGAATGGATAAAGTGCCTCACATTTGGTTTTCTGGTTCTAGATCACCACGAAGGAGAAGCTTTTCCCGGAGCCGCAGCAGGTACGAATCCCATCCCTGCCCCGTGGACTGCTCCAGCCTGGGGGGGTTGAAAAGAGCAGCCCAAAACAGCTCCACGTGTGGGCTGTGCACAGTCAGTAGTTTGGTAAAAGGGAAACAGATCTGCTTCTGTCATATTGCTTGCCTGAAATTACTGAGCTGTTTGAGATTGCAGGGATAGCAGTGGAAAGATACTGAGAATGGAAGTAATTTCCTTTCTGCAGCTGCCTGGAGTCTTCTGTCAGTTACCCCCAGAGTTTAAGTGTTAATCTGCTACTCTCTCACAGATACTGTGGGGTGATAAAAGACTTTCAGGATTGAGTCCAGCCACAAAGCAGAGTGTGATTAGGTGGGATTCTGCAGAAGAAAAAAACTTCTGCAAAGTACTGCATGCCTGTGTACAGCACGTTATAAGCTGTTGGCTCAGGCTGATCACTCAAGAAAGGGTTAATAGCAGCATCGGTACCAGGTTTCCCCTGCTGGTTGAATTGTTAGAAACCTTCACTCCTGAAGGAAAGCTCCTCATGGAGCCTCCTTGGCCTGATGAAGCTTTGCTCTGATGATGTGTTGTTGTGATCTGTACCAGGTCCCTGTCCAGAGACAGAAGAAGAGAGAGATCACTCTCACGAGAGAGGAACCACAAGCCTTCTCGCTCCTTTTCCAGGTCTCGCAGGTAAGAAGAGCCTTCAGTGTTTGTGTGTTATGAGTAAATGTAAAAATCATTTTCTCTGCCTTGCTGGAATCACCTCTAGTGTCACAGGAGATTCTTCACCTTAAACAGATGGTTGTACTGATGTAATAAATAGTAATGAAATACTCTGTTATATTAAATGAACAGTATTTTTAAAATGCTTGAGTACCACCTGCTGATTATGGCTGGGGGGCTGAAAGGAAATCTGCTCCTGACAGCTGCTCCTAACCTTACCTGTCTGTTGTTCTTCAGTCGCTCCAGGTCAAATGAGAGGAAATAGGACTGTGGGAAGGAGCTGTGTACAGGAAGTCATGAGATCCGAGGCCAGGAGTATGTACAGAACATTGTTTTGTTTTGAAACTTCATAAAGCTTGGTGCATTTTTAAAATGTTTTAGCTGTTGAACTTGCTTTTGTTCCTTGTATCTTGTAACAGGTGGCAAATGTAAAGATGTGAATCTGTATATGGTTCTGAGCAGATCCTATGATTTGTAATATTAATGGTTTTCCAATGTACCATTAGACATGGGGGGTGTGCATGTGTGGAATGGCAAACAGTCTGTGTTGTGTGGCTGGGAGGGCTGGGCTGGGCTGGGGGCTGCTGGGGCTCAGCTCGAGGAAGTGTGCAGGGATGGTGAGTTCCTTGTGGGATCAGGCCAGGGGCAGAGCAGGACATGGGTGCTCCATAGCCCAGCTCTGGGAAAGAGGGTAGTGAGTGAGCCAGTGGCACAGGGAGGGAAAGGCTTGGGGGCTGCAGCTTCATCCAGCTCCAGTTCTGACTGAGCTGCTTTTGTATTCCATGAAATAAAACTTCTTAGCTATAGGGTCAGTTCATTTTGTACTTGGTGTGAGTAGAGTCCTTAACTAGCTGATGGTTGACTGACCACGTATTCCAGAAGCTCTGAATAGACCAAATTCACAGCAGAACTGACGCCTGGAGTGGATGTGTTGTGTCTAATGGTACATTGTAAACATTAGTAATTAAACATTTCTTTACTGTACAAGAATTTTCATGTCACTTGTAAAATGTCTTTTGTGAGATCCTTGGGATTAAAGTTTTGGTTACAACTCGTTGTTCAGTATTTAACTCTTCCCTGACTGAGAGTCACCCCACCTGGCTGTAGCACACCTGAAGTGTCCAGCACAGCTGTAGCTGCTCCCCTGTCAGTGGTGAGGTGCAGGCTGTCACTGCACCGTGGCAGTCCAAGCCCTGTTTCACAGGTTCACCTGGGGTGGTCAGTGGCTGATGCCACCTGACTTCTTGCCTAACGGTGAGCTCTGTAGTGATTCCTTGGAAAACCAGCTGGAGATGCAAAGGTTCACCATGGGCTTTGTATGCCAGC
Organism: Hylia prasina; assembly: GCA_013397195.1. Classification (NCBI taxonomy): domain Eukaryota; kingdom Metazoa; phylum Chordata; class Aves; order Passeriformes; family Sylviidae; genus Hylia; species Hylia prasina. The sequence goes on along the minus strand of VYXD01013265.1, from coordinate 477,335 downwards.
TGTGGGTTGGGAACAGCAGTTAAGGTATTCATCCTGTCTCAGTTTGGAAATTGCTGGTCTGGAAACCAAAACTTATCCTGAAGATTCACTTCCTGTAGAAATGCAGCATGGCTGGAGAGCAGGTGGAGCTCCTACACTGCCCAAGGGGGCTCCCTTGGACCTGTATCCCAGAGAAGATGTGCTCCATTGGTTCAGTTGCATGGTTTGGATTAAATCCCTCATGATAAACACTGGTGGTGGAGTTTCCTTTGGGGGTGGTTTCCAGGCAGGGACAAGGTGATGGTGAAGCTGTAAGGGAAGATGATGTGCCAGTGCTGCCCCTTTGGCTTGCTGAGCTCAGTGTCTGGATTGATATATTTAATGACTTAATGTTCCTTATGGTTGGACTGGATCTTGAAGGTCTCTTCCAACCTCAGTGACTCTGAGGTTCTGTTGAGTTAAAGACGTGTGTTGCTGTGTCTCCCACCTCGTATCACAGCAGGGCGGGGTGCTGGTGCTGCGAGAGGCACTCACAGGCCGAGCTGGAGCGGGATTCAGCGGTGAGCTGCAGGTGCCCGGTTTTTGCGGGGCCCGTTCCGCCCGCGGAGGGTGAGGGAGCAGCGGCTGGAGGCGGCTCGGGCGTGCAGTGCCGCCGGTGCCCGGCAGAGGTCAGCGCGGCTCCTCCGGGCTGGGCCCGGCGCGGGGCCGAGGGACTGCCCGGCCCGGCCCCTGCTCGGTTCCGTTCCCTTGCCCTACGTGCCTCCGGCAGTGTCCGATGTGCCGGCACAGACGTTCCTCCTGTGGTTAACTGCGGGAACAAGGAGCCTTCAGTAGTTCAGCTGCTGCAGGGAGAGAAATCTGAAGTGCCAGAGACAGTGGGAAGCGGGTTGTGGTTTTCATACGCAGCAGTCTTGCGGAACTGGAAGCATTTCAGTTTCAGGTTTCTGACTACTTTACTCTTCAGCTGAATGAAGAAGTTGCCTCTTAGCTCAGAAGTGTGCTGGTTTTATATAATCAGGTGGAGGTTTGAAGGGGAACAGCTTCTAGAAAAAGATGAGAAATGTATAAATCTCTATAAACACTGACTGGACAGCCCTTCTCCCAGGGTATTAGTAGCAAGAGCTATTTTTGATGTACCAGCATGTTTGTAGATTTTAGGCGTCCCCTTCCTGTCTGAGGGAGTGACCAGCCTGGGAGTGTTGTGTTTAAAAAGTTTGCTCTCAAATTAAATGTACAAGGAAGTGTTGGTGTTCTAAGGCCAGGGACATCCCTTGGCTTTCCCCAAAGATTCTGACCACCAGGAAGAGTCAGCAAGCAGTTTGTCCCTGCCAGGGTAGGACAGAGGGACAGTATCCAAGGCTCCTTGGCAGAACCTCAGCCACAGCTCTGTTTTGGAGACCCCTGGAATGATGGAGCAATTGCTGCTGCCTGACACCTTCCAGATTGTTTCAGGGCCTGGTTTCATGGTTCTGACAGTAAGGATTTACACTGTGTTTCTAATTTGGGGAGAGGTTTAACTGCCCCTGCTTCAGGCAGAAGCGACCTGGGGTTAATCCTCAGAGGTCCTCAGCAGTGCCTGAGCACATCCCTGTTATTTTATACACTCTGCCTGGGGAGAGCATTGTGTGCAAATGGGTTTGCAAAGAAAAGGATCTTGTTTTTTTTTCTTTTTATGTACATGCTGCTCCTTGTTTATAACCAAAGATCATGTTAAGAATGTGCCTTGCACTTATAAAGTGGAGAGGTTAAGGATGTCCTTGCTTTTGCTGGGATTTGTTCCACTGGCCTTCAGACAGGGTTGAGCTTGGGTGTGAGGAGTTGTGATCCTCCCAGACACTGACAGTGCTGGTTGAGCTGCTCCATGTACAGGATGCCATGTCCGTATACATGTGCTAGTGAGGACAAAAACTGGAGAAAAGAAACGCTGCCAGATAATGTTAGAAAAAGTCCCTTTTAAAATGGATTTGTTTTTGTCTGTCCCACTCAAATTCACCAAGTTTTAGANGTGAGGACAAAAACTGGAGAAAAGGAAGGAAAAAAGTCCCTTTAAAGATGGATTTGTTTTTGTCTGTTCCACTCAAATTCACCAAGTTTAGGGTACCTTATCCTTTGAGAGCTGACTGTTCAGAAAGCTGAAGGGGCCCAGTATAGATTATACCCAGTGTTGATTTCAAAGCTGAGCCTTGGGAAGAATTGCTGCTTCCCTATGCCAAATCCCTGTCCAGAGGTGCAGCCTGGTTTCTCCTCTATTAAATTTAAGAAGAAAAGAGCTGCAGAAGGCTGGAGCCAAACGTTGCTCTGTGAAAGAAGAGCTTTTTCACTCTTGGACAAACAGGTGTGCTGTGTTACCCCCCCATCCTCCAAACTCAGTCTGGTTCCTGGAGCTTTGCTCTTCTGTCCTGCAGCCACAGTGGGATCTGCAGTGTGTTACTGCTGGGAGGGCCTTGCATTTCATCCTCTGCCTTTGCATTTCCTTCTTTTTGAACTCAGAGAAACCAGAGAGACACCAGACAGTGCAGCAGCAGCCTGGGGGAGGTTACACCTCACACCTCTGAACCTCTCCTGCTTTGGTGGGGGTCTGCCAGCACCACCCAGTGCTGGAAGGGTTTTCTGACCTATAGATGTTTTTCGGGTTTTGTGTTTATTAACAGAATCATGGAATCACTAAGGGTGGAAAAGCCCTCTAACACTCAGTCCAACCATTCCCTCAGCAGTGCCCGGGCACTTCTGCAACTTTTTACTGCTGTTATCACCTCTTTTCAGTTTCCAGTTTTACTTTCCTTTGCCATGATCTCATCACCGTGAGCTGCCTCAATGTCTCTTGATATACAGATCCTCAAAGTGGCTGAAAGCAGGACAAACTTATTTCTGCTGGATTTCATCCCTGTGCTCAGGTTCAAATCCTGCCCCAGAAATACTGTCCCAAAACCTGAGCTGCAGTCCCCACTGCAGATCAACCTGCTCTGGTGCTGTTCTAGTGCAGTCTCTTGGCTGAAAAAGAAAAAAAAAAAGCTGAAAAAACTGGAGCATCAACCCCTTTTGCAAACAAAAGGCCGAAGGGCAGGAGTGCAATTCCAGTTGCTCCGGTTCGACCTTAGCTCCGGCGTGGGGCGATGGCGCAGGGCCGGGAGCTGCCGTGGAGAGGCGAGTCCCCACTGCCCTGCTGCTGGAATGCAGCTGCCTCCAGCTTCACACCTCAACCTGCCAGAAACAGGCAGAATAAAGCCAGTTCTTGCTTGGCCAAGCTTTGCAGTCAGTCAGTCAGCCAGGGGCTTGCCGGAGCTGGAGCCTTAGTGCAGGCTCTCACATGAGAAGTGTTCTGGCTTCCTCGAAACACCAGCACTGCCTGAGGTTGTTCTTTCGTTTCTGCAGTTTCACTGGGGCACGGCCATGAGTTCCTCTGTTAATGCCTTTCAAACAAACACGGCTGGGGACTAAAATAAACACGGCATCCAGACAAATATAAAATAGACATGCAAGAGGAACGCTATGTTCGTTCCCAAGTGATTCATTTGGCAATTATTTAATAATTTAGTGGCTGACATAATTTGGAGTTGAACAAATCTTCACATTGATTCGGGTGGTGTTTCTGCTTGGTGCTCTAAGTCATTTTAGCCGTCAGATTTTCTGTGGGAGTGATCCCAGTCAGGAAAGGGGAGTGTCTGTCCTTCCCATCTGCACCCTGTCACCATGGCCAGTGCTGTCACTCCACAAGCTCCCTGACTGTGAGGAGATTCCTCCTGCCACAGTCACGCTGTTGTTCTCGGGCATTTTGCTGGATAACACAGAGGTTGTGATGTGCCACTGCCTGATGCCACCCCCAAAACACCCCGAGGTGTGTGACAGGCCTGGGCAGCCCCAGGTCTCTGTCAGGGCTGCACTATCGGGGTGCAGCAGTGGTATCAGGGTGGGGCACTGTGTCACCCGGGCTGTCACTTGGGAAGATCACCCCTGCCAGCTGTGACAGAGGCATTATCTCCTCCTGGGCAGAGGCTGCTTAGAACACAAATATTAGAACATGAATATTCAAAAATATTCAGCAGGAAGTCCCGGCACTGTCCCAGCCCTCCCTGCTGAGGGAGGGTTTGCTGTCAGCATTTGATACAAAGTGTTTGCAGTCAGTGTTTCAGGGAGTCCCACTTTGTGTTGGGTGAGACCTTAAAACTCATTTTGTTCCACCTCCTGCCATGGGCAGGAAAACCTTCCACTATCCCAGGTTGCTCCAAACCCTGTCCAGCCTGGCCTTGGACGTTTCTGAGGCTGGGGCGGCCATAGCTTCTCTGGGCACCCTGTGCCAGGGCCTCATCCTCATCACAGGGAAGGATTTCAGCCCAACACCAGTGTTATTACACCTCCTGCGCTGGGTGCTGCTCTTCCTGGTGCTGGATTGATCAGCTTTTCATGCACTTGTACTATAAACTTTGTGGGAGGAGGTTGGCCAGCTGGGGAGATAAGCTCCAGGTGTGGTTTGGTGCCACTCCTGCCAAGTTGTCCTTGCAGCTGCCTGGCTGACACGTGCTGCTCAGAAACTCGTGCCTGCAGCTCTGCCAGATTCGGAGTCAGGAGTTCCCCTGTGCAGGGAGTGTTTGACAGGGACCTGTGGGGTACTTCCTGATCTATAGGTATTTTCAGGGTTTCGTGTTTCATAGAATCATGAAGTCATTTAGGTTGGAAAAGCCCTCTAAGATCATGGAATCCAACTGTTCCCAGAAGCACTGCCAGGTCCAGCACTAACCCATGTCCGTAGGTGCCACATCCTTTTTTAAAATACTTGCAGGGATGGTGACTGTGCCGCTGCCCTGGACAGCCTGTGCTTGACAACCCTCTGGTAAAGGAATTTTTGCTAATATCCAACCTAAACTTCTGGTGCAGCTTGAGGCCATTTCCTCTCATCCTGTCCCTGCACCCTGGGAGCAGAGCCTGGCCCCCTCCTGGTTGCCTCCTCCTGTCAGGGAGTTGTGCAGAGCCAGAAGGTCCCCCTGAGCCTCCTTTTCTCCAGGCTGAGCCTGTCCAGGTCTCTCAGCTGCTCCTGGTGCTCCAGCCCCTTCCCAGCTCTGTTCCATCCTCTGGACATGCCCCAACCCCTCAATGTCTGTCTTCTTGTGAGGGGCCCAGAGCTGAACGCAGTACTCGAGGTGTGGCCTTAGCACAGGGGCATGGGCACTTCCCAGATTTACAATATCTCTCTCCCTTTGCCTCTGTCCTGCTCCCTTTGTGGATTTACAGATGATAATCTATAAATCTCTCAGTGTTCTGCAAAGCTGGGGTTTGTGCAGAGGTGGGAAGGGCTCTGGTGCAGCATCACTGCTGATGAGTGAAGTACAGAACATTTTAAACCCTGTTTCCAGCCTCTGTGGCACTGCTGACCACAGCTCCAAGTTCCAGCAAATTTTCTTTTTTTCCTGAAGCTGAAAGAGAAAGGTTTTATTTTGGCACCTGGAACTCCCTGACTTTAATCTCTGTGGAACTGGGCAGAACCCCTCTAGTGTGTGGAGCGTGTCCATCCCCATGGCCCAGCTCGGGGTCAAGGCCAGCGGGGGCCCGTGGGGTGGAAGCTGCTCCTCCATCCATCCCCATGGCTGGAAATCCTGCTCTGCCTGACTGACATGTAGGAGGGAAAGTGCAATCGACCCTTACCCCGGTGCCAAGGTGGTGGCTGCCATATCCTCACCCCTGCCTTTATTGCTGTCTCAGCTCTCCCCTCCCACTGCCTCTGCTCTGCTCCGGGCTGTGCACGAGTCACCGCGCAAGGCAGGGCTCCGTCTGTCTGTCCGTCTGTCTGTGGCCTGGGTCCTGGTCCTGCCCTCCTACAGATCCCATTTCATGACATGTTCAGGGCCTGCCGGCCCCTGGCTCTGCCCCTTCCCTCCCTCTGCCCACGCCCAGCCCCACTCCTGGCCCCCCAGCCCAAGGGCAGAGTGAATCACGACCTGTGCTGGACTGGGGCATTCCCAAAAGGTGTGACTGGAGATCCCGGGAGATGGTGACACACGCTGAGCCAGCGGGGTTGGGATGGGCAAGCGGGCCAGCACGCATGTCCCAGAGCTCAGGTTTGTGTGGGACAACCCCAAACTCCCAGCGTTTGAGAGGGGAGATGCCCCATCCTAATGCACCCCCAGGCAGAGGTGTCCCATGGAATCGGGGTTGTTTCAGAGGTGACATCCTGAGCAAGTGCTCAGTGAGAGCTCCCCCTTCTCACCTCCTCCTCACAGCTGTAAAGGGCCAGATGGAGCTCCTAATGGATTTCAAACAATCCCATAGCTTGGAGAGCAACGAATCCCTCAGCACAGCACCGTGCCACACGTGCTGTGCGTTGGGAAGTTACATCCACTGACAGCTTCCACGAGCTGGGCTGCACCGAGGGCTGGGCACCGTGAGCTGCATGGCCAGGAGCAGTCCTGCCCCACGCTCCCTTCACCTGCTTATCCTGCTGGGTAAGGTCCTGCTGTTCCTCCCCTGCCCTCACTGAGACGCCCGTGGGGAACTGCTGCCTGCAAAGTAACCCCCAGTGGGTGTTTTGGATGGAGCTACAGGAAGCTCTGCACGGGGCTGGAGCCGCTGGCCCCGGTTCCCAGCGGGGTGTCTGTGTCCCCTCCGGGCATCTGCCCGGTCCTGCCGCGCTCCGGGGCCGTGGGCAATGAGGTGGAGCAGCCAGGGAATAAAGGGACAGGCGGGTGCAGGCTTTGGAGCCAGGTACTGCAGCCGCCCGGCCGTACTGGGAACAATGAGGCCTTTGCTGCCAGCAAAAAAACCCCACAAAGCTTCCAAGCTGCTCATGGAAAGTCAGTGAAGCAATTACGTTAATGACTGTGAATGGGGCTAAAAACAATCTTGGATGAAAATGAGTGAGGGGCCGAATGAAGCGACCGATTCATAGCCCGGCTCTGCATCCAGGAATATTTCCAGTAAGCAAAGGCCTTGTTTTAGGACTGTCTCATCCCCCATTTGTGCTTGGTGGGACTCTATTTCCACTCTGCTGAGTCTGGTGTCTCATCAAAATGCCTTCATAAATGGGGCAAACAAGGGCTGGATATGGCAGGGGAACAGTCAATTAACACGATCCGAGTTCTTTTAGGGGCAGAGTTAATCAAGCATTCAGCGTTTTGTCATTCTTGTCTTTCTTTCCTGGGAAAATCCTATTAGTATAAAATCACTTAATTGGGCACTTCAAAGAGCTGATGGGAAAACAGGCTTCGCTGGGATATAAACGCCCTCCAGCCGAACACTGGGTTCATTTAGACTTCTGCTGGAGCGTGAGGGTTTCATTAAAAGCCTTCACGATTCCCACTTAAAAGAAAAAACCTTGTTAGCAGAGATAATAAAAAAAACACACAGAAAAAACTCTTGGTGATTTGAGTCTTGCTGAAGAGGGGTTTTAGTGCTGGAATATTCAGGACTTTGTCACTGGCAATCTGCTGTCCAGACTCTAACAAATTTCCACCTGCCTGGGATGTTCTGGCAAATAAAAGCTGTTTGAGGAGGGAAAAAAACCCATCCCTGTGCCCCATGGAGTGGGACACAGCCCTGGCTGGGCATTTGGGGTAGAGGATGGTGTGTTCTGCAGGACTGAACCCCAACCCCATGTGCTCATCTCCACTCTCCCTGCTGGGGCAGAGCTCCTGTGTTAGTTCCCCCTGTTTTCAGGGTGTTTCCCTGAGTAGAAATTCACCTTTTTGCAGAGTTTATGTTTATTTCACCTTGAGAAATAAGTGTGCCCTGATCTCTGCCATCTCCATTCCAAAAGACCTGAGGGATGCTCATCTGCCCAAATCCTTGCTGTTTTTCTCTCTCTAAGCTGGTCGATCTATCAGGAATATTACTTCCCCGCCCCAAAAAACCCTCTTCACGTAGACCTTTGACCACTAACTCTCAAATCCATGTAAACTCCCCACACGCAGGAATTGGTGTGCATTTAGAGCAGCGAACACGATGTGGACCTGTGTGTTATTCCTGTAAGCACAGTTCCATGAAGCCACATTTCCCCGTTCTCCGTCCCGTCCAAGGCTGGAGCATTCCAACCCTGATTCCCTCAGCCGACCCAAGCTGGAGCTCCCACCCGCGTCCCCGTGGCTTTTGGGGGTGCTGCTCCCGAGTCAGAGGAGGACACGGGCCGGGGCCGGGACTCGGAGTCAGAAGCGATGTGCCCGGGCACGTTCCCTGACGGATCCCTGGATGTGCCGAGGATGGGCTGAGTCACACTCCCGCTCTGCCTGCCGTGAGTAATGTGTTTGCTTCCGTGTCTGCAGAGGCTTCCACTCCCTTCGGCTTCTGTGGGACCCACCTGAGGAGATCCCCTGGGAATTAAATGCTCCCGAGGGCTCCCTGCCTGAAGCAGCTCAGTGTTCGGGTGAGGAGGTTCCTTTGAAGGCTGTGAAATATGCAGTGGTTTAATGTATTCCTTTTGCTTCCAGGCGTTGGGACGGGTTATTCAAGGAAATTATAAACATGGATTCTCCCACGACCACACCCCTCCCGGGTGGGGGTTTGGGACCCCTGGGGAGGGCGAGCCTGGAGCAGGGGAGGTGACAGATCCCACACTGTGGCTATAAATGGTGAGAAGGAAATAGCCCATCAGCCCTCGGCGCTGATCCTGGTCCCCAGTCCTGTGTCCTCCCTCCTCCTTCTCCTCCTTCTCTTGTGGGATCATACACCATGAATCACCTTTGGGATTTTCTATTTTTTTTTTTTTTAAGTTCCTGTATCACCTTCTTAATCACTCTTCCCCCCACCCCCGTCCCCTTTTTTCTCTGTTAATGCCACTGCAGACGTGCCCGTGGATTTCCTGAGCCAGACCCTGACGCCATCCCTCTCCCCACTTCCCATTTCCAGCAACCCGGAGGTGTCTCGATGCCGGCGCGGCCGGAGCTCCCCTCTCCCGGAGGAAGGGAAGCGAGAGTGGAGAAACCTGCCCATACCCCCCATCCCAGGGTGTGGGGAGTGAGCCCTCAGCCCACCAAAAAATCACTGAGAGAACTACAGAGTTACTAAGGGAAAATCTATGTCTGATTGATTTTCTCACTGGTTTAGAGCTGGGATGAATCCCTGGTGTAACTGGGATGTTCCCAGCACTCAGGCTGGTCGGTTATCTCGCTTTTTGAATCCCTCACTCTTGCATCAGTGGCTGTGGGGCCGATCTGGGTTGCACAAGCTCCTTCCTCTGCCACTTCAAAAAGCTGCAGGTTTGATGTTCCCATTTCCTTCTGTGCACTGATGGGGGCAGGAGGGAGGTAGGGGGCTTTTTATGGAAAAAAAAGGATGTGTTTTAAGCAGGGAGCATCCTCAGGTAAATGCTGCTCCATCCCAGAGTCCCAGGTGGCCCTGGAGCTGCTCTGACCTGGGTATGCCCGCGGTGCTACGGCTGGGGCCGTGCTGATTGCATCCCTCACATCCAGAGGGAGCAAACCCACACCTGCAGCTGGAGCAGCGCTGGAGCTTGGCAAGGAAATAATCCCAAACACCCAGCGCCGCAGCTGCCTCTGCAGTGAGGCTCTGAAGGCAGCTCCTTGCACCCAGGGGCAGAAATCATTCCCAGATGGAAAAATCAGTGACAGCTTCCCTGTCCCAACTTGCCCCCTCCTCTCCCTGCCTATTACAAACAGAAAGACAGGATGAATTTTGGAGCCTTGAAGTCCAGACTGCAGCTTTCCAGGATGGACTTTCAGCAGTGTGTACTATGAATTTAAGACAATTTCCCATTTCCTGCTCCCCATCCTCCTTTCACCTTTCCTGTCCATCCCACTGTGCCTGTCTGGAGGCAGCACGGGGCTGAGCAGCCACCCCTGAAACAAATCCCAGCACCTTGGCACAGCCCAGCTCCACAGAATGAAGACGAGTGATTGCAAAATCCTCCTGCAGCATGTGGCAACCTCCAGCCAAACATGCCCAAACATATTTTCCAGCTGCTCTGGACAGTGGGAAGCTGCTGGTCCAGCTGGAAAAAGCAGGAGTGGTCTGCACGCCAAGGTCCTCCTCAGCACCCCGGCACCTGCTGCCTCCAGGGCCTTTTGAGGAGGCCTGGCATTCCCAAGGGATCACTTTACCATGGCCTTTGTCACTTGGCATCGTGCTGTCACCTCCTTGTGCCCACGGGAGCAGGTTGTGTTTGTCTGTGTGCCCCAGCCGTGAGGTTAGGGTGCCCATACGACAGCAGGACACAGCCCCTGTGCCCTGCTGGGCTGGCTCTGAGGGCAGGGATGGAGCCACTGGCCAGGCTCAGGGCAGGTGCCTCCAGCCCCACAGAGTAACCCCAGCAGAAGCTGCCCTGGCTTCACACCTTTCCTGCATATGGGCTTGGATGCATTTTCTAGCTAAGCCACAAATCCCCTCAAATCTTGGCCACAGGTTCCTGCAGGACATGCACAGACTTGTTCTTCCTCCTTATCCCTGCCTGGACATCTGCAGGACTCAGACCAGCAGATCCTACTCCAAACTCTTTATCCACCCACAGCAGGTTGTGGGGTTCAGCTGGTGGAGCAGAGCCAGGCCTGGGGGAAACAATCCAGTTGGAGAAGCCGGGGGTGGCCCGGGATGGGATGGGCAGTGCTGGGGGCCAGGGGAGAATCATCACCGTGTGGTTCTCAGGTTGGCACCTGGAGGGGCTGAGCCACCCCTTCCTTAATCCGTTAATCTCCTTCCTACAGTGGCCCGGTGGGTGGGACAGCCGGGGTAGGACGGGACCCCCTTCGGGCCGGCTGAACTCCTGCATCTCCCGGCTGGAATGTGGCACCCCTGCATCCATTGCCGGGGCTCCTCGCCTCCTCTGACAAGGAGGTTCCTGCATCCCTCATGGGGCGTCTCCCTGTCCCCTGACCCCTCCAGGAAGGGGGTCTCTGCATTTCCTCATGGGGGGTGTCCCTGTGTTCCCTGATGGGGGAGATCCCTGCACGTCCCAGGAGTCCTGTATGTCCTGGCTGAGGTTTCCCTGTGGTCCCTGATGCCCGGTCCCTGCACCCACCTAGGAAGGGTTTCCCCTATCGCCTGACGGGGGTCCCTCCATCTCCTGCTATAGGGGAGTCCCTGCCCTCCCCAAGGACGGGGGTCCCTGTATCCCCCGACACAGGACCCGCCCTCCCCAGGAAGGGGTCCCGGTGCCCATGGTCCTGGCAGGCCC
>VYXD01013265.1:442633-466138 GCA_013397195.1 Hylia prasina | reverse complement strand
GGCCGGTCCGGGGCGGGGCGGGAGGGAAATCCCGGGCGACGGCGGGACCGCCGGGACCGCCCCGCCCTCCGCTATAAAGGCGGGGACGCGCCGGGCACCGACAGACGCGGGGAGACGGCGGTGAGTGCGGGCGGGGCCGGGCGGCGGCCGCGCCTGGCGGCTCCGCTCCTNACCGGGCGGGGACCGGCCCCCCCCGGGCCAGCCCCCCCCGGGCTCGTTGGTGTCATGAGCCGGGCGTTCTCTGCGCGGGATCAGCGGCTTCAGCCACTCCCGGATGCGGGTGCCCCCAGCCCCTCCCCAAACTGGTGTGACTGGTCCGGGTGTCGCAGGTGTCTGTGGAGCCCCGCCGGGGGTCCCCCAGGGGTGCTCTCATCACCCAGCTCCGTTGGAAGAGGTTTTAATGTGGCCGTGCACCTGCCGCTTCCTCGCCCAAATCTTGGGGTTCCCGGCCGGCTGCCGGGAGCCGCGGAGCTCCTGCTGGGCAGAGGTCGCTGGAAGCGGCACCAGCCCCATGGGAGGGGACGATGACCCGGCCCTGGTCCCTCCCTCGCTGGTGGCTTTGGCAATCTGCAGCCGTGAGTCAGGCCGAGGGTGTTATCTTGAGGCTCCAGGGTGGCACCTGAGTCGCGTCGGTGTCCTGAGGATGGGGACATCGGCTCGTCACGCAGGCGGGGAGGGCTGGGGGTGTCTGGTCAGGGTGACGGAACGTGTCCCCCTCCCGCTACCTGCCCGGGCTTGCCTGGACATGCTGGGACTTGCCTGGCAGTGAGGTCACCCCTGTCTGTGCTCAGACTGCCCAGAGATAGGAAGCTGGATTTCTATTTTTACTCAGGGATGCTGAGTCTGAGCACAGGGGTGACCCCAGGGACTGAATGTGGCCCCCCAGCCCCTGGGCTGGGCACTCCCCACTGGCACACTGTGCTGCTGCTGTGCCTGATAATAGGATAAAAGAATCATTAAGGCTGGAAAAGACCTGCAAGGTCCTCGAGTCCAACCACTGACCGATCTTCACCTTGTCAACTAGACCAGAGCTCTGAGTGCCACATCCAGTCGCTTCTTGCACGCTTCAAGGGGTGGGATGTGGGGAAGACAATTTGACACAGGCAATCCAGAGGGGCTGCAGGTGCTGAATTTGGGGAGAAATCTTCCCTGCAGGAGGCTGAGAACTCACTTCTTGGGGAAGTTTGGGGATGGGGAGGATCTTTTGTGGCCTGGCTTTGGGAGTCCCAGATTAGGTGGGAAATGGGAGCTATGAATCTTCCTCTTTTAAGCTGATTTAATGACTGTGGCTGTCCCAGCAGGGGCAAGCCTTAGCTTTAAAAATTCAAATCTCAAAGCAGTGCTGACTCTTATCAGCTGGACTCGACGATCTTGGAGGTGTTTTCCAACCTTAACAATTCCAATTCTATGTCGAGGTTCCTCATAAGTGGGGCTGTAGTGAGGGGTCCATTATCCCCACTTGTGTGGCAGGGAAAGGACTGCTCAGATGAAAAGGCTTTGTCACTTACTGGGAAGGTCAAGGCTTTTGGCACCGATTTGAAAAAAAACAAACAAGGTCTTGTTTCTGGTTACCCAACAGCTCCTTGCAGATAAGGAGGGTGGTTAACAAAGTGGTCAAGCTCGTGGCATGTTCTTGCAGTTGCTTGAAGGTTTCCTTACCACCAGGTCTGGGTCCTTGGGATGAAGAAACTGGCCAGAAAAACATCCTGTTGCTTCACTTGCCCATGTGCCAACTTGCTCTTGCCTGCATGGAAGTGGGAATGAGCAGGATGGGCAGTGTCTGGGGACTAGGGGAGCATCATCCTGGTGTGGCTCTGAGGTTGGCACCCCGAGGGGTGGTGTGGGTGGAGCCTGTGGCAGCGTGGAGGTGCTGGATGCTCTGACCTGGCAGGGCTTTGCCTGCTGGAGGAGGAACAGGGCATGTTGACATCTGCACCTTCCCACCCTCCTGTGTCGCACTGGGCTGTGTCTGACCTCAGCCGTGCTCAAGCCTCTGCTAAAATCTCCAAAGTCGCAGTCCAGATGTGTCAGTCCCCTCTGGGCTGCCTGAGTGCAGACCCAGCCCAGCTTGTCCCACCTGGTGCCAGCACTGCCGTGTGTTTGCTCCTGCCATCCCAACCCCCGTAACCCGCTCTGGTTTCCCCCAGCCGCCACGATGCCGCTGTCCCAGAGCAGGGCTGGGCAGGCCCCGTGCAGCAGCAAGGCCTGCAGGAACCTCTTTGGCCCCGTGGACCACGAGCAGCTCCAGCATGACTTTGAGGACAAGATAAGACAACAGCTGGAAGAAGCTCAGCAGCGCTGGAACTTCAACTTTGAGACAGAGACTCCCTTGGAAGGGCCGTTCAAGTGGGAGAGGATCCTTGTGGCTGAGCAGCCCCCCCAGGAGGTTCACAGCCTGGTCAGGGCTGTCATCAGCAGTGACAGCAGGAGCTCCGTGGCCCACAGGGTCCCCCCCAAGGACCATGTGGGCAGGATTTGCCCCGAGGAGTCTCAGCAGAGCTCGAACGTTTACAAGGCTGGTTCCCTGCAGAGCTTGAAACGTGGGCAGACCACGATCAAAGGTGAGCTGGGGGTTGGTGTCACTCCCTGGGGGCTTGGTGGCATTGATGTCATGGCAGAGACAGACAGAGGGGACTTGGCTGGCAGAGCCCTGCCTGGCTCCTGGGCATGGGGAGGGGTCCCACCCTCTGTGGGTCTCTCCTAGGGAAGCAGAGCTCATCTTCCAAAGGGAAAAAGGCACCAGCTGGTGCCTTTTGGCTGCTGGGGTTTGTGTAGGGGACTGGCATTGGCCCTGTGGGTTTTGTAGCTGAAGATGCCTCCAAATTCATCACCTTCAGTTCCAATGGCCTGACCCAATCATAGAATCACAGAATATTAAGGAGTTGGAATGGACCTTAAAGACCATCTCTAAGGTCCTGTGGGCAGGGACACCTCCCACAAGATCTGGTTGCTCAAAGCCTTTATCCCACCTGGCTTTGAACACTTCCAGGGTTGGGGCATCCAGAACCTCCCTGGACAACCTGTGCCAGTGTCTCCTCTCCCTCACAGTGAAAGATTTCTTCCTGTCCTCCATGGTCAGGGCCCGGAGTGGAGCTGCAGCTGAGACACGCAGAAGAGATGGTGCAGATTTACAGTCTGCTCTGCAGCAGCTTTGCATGGGGGCTTTAGGATGAAACCCACCTGGGGACACCCCCTCTTCCTGCCCTGCTGCTCCCAGCGGGCTGGAGACACTTCCCAACCCTTTCCTTCTTCCTTTCAGACTTCTACAGTGCCAAGAGGAGGATCGTCCCTGCCCGGCCCCGGCCGTGACTCGCTGGGGCAGCTCCGGTGCCGGGGTGACCGTGGCTCCCCCGCCCTGTGCTCTGCTGATCTGTACCGAGCAATGTAGAGTCTGTAGTTCCCTATTTATGAGTAGCTCTGGGGTCCTGAGGGACCTTCACTGTGTGCAATGTAGAGGAGGAGCCCCACGGAGGGGCTGGAGGAGGACTGAGATGGGCCTGGTGGGACTAAGGCACTTCCCTGCCTGCAGAAGTGTCCTCTGCCCCGTGCCTGGGGGCCCAAACACCGTCCTTGTGCCGCCCTGCTGTCCAGCCGTGGTCTGTCCCCTGCCTAGGGGCCGGTCCTGGGGGACACTTGTGTCCCAGCCACCTGGTGGCACCAGATATCTTTAAGGAAAGTCACTGGTGTGGATTGCAGAGCCCTGGGACACCCCGGCTGGCTGCCGGCACCTGGGGGTGGCCCTCTGTCCGTGCGTGGGAGCAGTGGTGGTGTGGAGGCTGCTCCTTCCCACGGCTCTGGGCAGAGGAAGCTGTTCCCTGGACAGCCCTTCCTGGGAGTGACTCACCAGGAACAGCCACCGTGGGACCAGCACTGCCCCTGGGAGGCTTTGGGATCCCCTGCACTCTGCCGGCCCCAAATCCCACTTTGTCACCTTGTTGTTGGCTTGTTAGTGGTGCTGCTTGTGCCCACGTCCCTCAACACTGACTCCAGGCTGGGCAGCCCTGGCTCTGTTGGGCTCCTCTAGGAAGAAGTCCTGCTCACCAGCAGGGATGATGCTGAAATAAGGAATTGTAGCTTATTTTCCTGGACTTTTTTTCTCCTTTGGGGCTGGCAGGGAGAGGACCCTCACCTGGCTCTGCTCTGGGACCAAGGGATGGCCTGGAGCAGAGGCTGCTCAGTTCCAGCACTGAAGGATGAGTCCCTGAGGGACTCGACACTGTCAGGTCTCGGCACTTTCATGGGGTTCATCTCCTGCTCTGCTGGATTTGGACCTGGAAAACTGGTGCAAGATGGTCCCAGGAAGAAGAGGGACAGGGTTGACCTCCCACCTTGCACCACGATGCACTTTGCTGTCGGTGAAGCTGCCAAGCTCCCAGCACTAAATGTTTATTTATATTTAAAATAATGCTATTAAGTGTATATGGGGAAAGGGGAAATTCCTGTTTGTTTCTAAGTGTTAACTCTGAATAAACACCTGTGCAAAGGAATTCTGGGCTAATGTGGGTGACTGGGAGCAGGGTCTGGCTGGGGGAGGAGGGTGTTCCAGGGGCTGGGGATCCCTCTGGGGTGCAGCCCTGAGCTGGGGTCTGCCTTTGTGAGGGCTAAGAGGGAAAAAACTTGGTCACAACCTCTGTGCTTGACCCCATTCCCTGGTGACAGTGGCCTGGTGCTGCCACCATGCCCCAGCAGAAGCCAGTGCCACCTGTGTGGGATGTCCCTGGAGGACCCTGTGTGACAGTGGCTCCTCTGTTGCCCCCATCATTCCTCCTTCCCCATCGTGACCCCGTTCCCCCTAGCCCCCAGTGCCCTGTGCAAGTGGCCATTAGCCACGGGCAAGCTGCTGCCCTCCCTCACCCCTTTGAAGGGGGGCCAGGCCCACAGGGGTGACCCACTCTGTGGGATGGGGACACAAGAGCATGTGGTGGAAATGTGCAGTGGCAGTTCCTGGGTGGGACTGGGAGCCCCTGGGAGTCAGGGATGTCTCTACCACTGGCTGCTTCCTTGGAGGACTGAGCGAGGCTTGGATGCAGACTCAGGCTCTGGTTAATGGGAGAAATCACCTGATTTGTGGAGGACCCAGATGAAAAGAAAGTTGATGGTAACGAACAACCTCATGTCGTTGATCAGCTGAGGATCCCTGAAGCACCTGCCTGTCCCTGGAGTGTGGGGTGACATCTGTGCAGGCCCGTGGCCCTTGACACACACTCAGCCTTTGAGCTGCTGCTGAGTCAAGCCCTACAGATTTAGCCCCTGTAATCTTTCCCCTTACGTCAGTGCTTCCAAACCCCCCTGGCTGCTGCCTGCAGCTCCCCTCTGCTGCCACCTCCCATTTACCAGGAGCAGCAGCAATGAAGGAAATGAGAGATAGAAATGAGAAATGAATCAGTGAGAGCTCCTTGTCCACGTTTGTGGCTCTGGAGAGAGGCAGGGGCTGGCTCTGCTGTGCCAGGGCTTGAGCTGTGAGTCCCTGGGACGCTCCAGGACTGTGTCCCCCCAGCTTTGGGCCACAAAACAGTGATGGGCTCCCAGCAGCTCCAGGGGAATGGATGGAAACCTCCCACTTTCAACCCAGGTTGTGTTTTTCTGCTCCCATCCCAGCCTGGCCTCAGCACAGAACGGGGATGCTGAGGGTCAAACCCTGCAGGAGGAGGGTCAGGGGGTTCCCTTCCCTTGTCCACATTGAATCCCCTTTCACTGACACCTTCCAGCATCTCATCAGGGTTGGATCATACCTGGGTCATGCCCTTCCTCCCAGGCTGATCCCGGCGCTCGCTGCCGGCACGGCTCTGCTGCTGGAGCACAACGCCAGAGTCTTGCTGGGCAGAGGGATCAAATCAAGCTCTCCCAGGGATATTTAGGGTTTTCCCTTCAAAAGGGAAAATTTTCTCCTCAAATCCTTGGGGAAAGCAAAGCCCAAATCCAGCCTTCTCTGAGCAGCAACAAACATTCCAGAGGGTCCCAGCCTGACCAAGGGGATGCCTCAGTTTGGGGTGAGCAGCACCAGCTTTGCCCAGAGTGTGGAGAAGAACCAGCTGAGCTTTTAGCTGGCCCATAAATGCCCTGATTGACCTGAGCTGGCTGCTGCTTCCTTAGGTTAAACAGCAAATGAGCAGGGCGTGGCTGGCTCCCAGTGAGGGATTTCACCAGTTTAGATGGGCAGAGAGAGTTGGGGCATCAGCTTCCCCCCCACAGCTCCTGCCCTGGGAGCCTGGGCTCAGATCTGCTGTAAGACAGGGGATGTTTGGTCGAGTTAGGCTCTGGAGATAAGTGTGTCCTTCTGCCTGAGTTCTCTTCACGTTTTGCAGTTAAAGAGCAGGAAAAATGCCTGTGGTCCATCTGATCCCCCTGTCCCCTCAGGAAGCAGAGTGCTTGCAGCCCATGGGCAGCCAGTGGGTTTGATGCTGGGTTTAAAGCCAAGTTTATAATTCAGGCAGGAACCCTAAAAAAACCATCAGAAAACAGCACAGGGGGCACATCTTCCAATTCTGGGGCCAAAGAGCCTCCACGGGGAGGATTTTCAAGTTGTTCTGTCTTTGGTAGGATGCCATAATCCAGAGGTTATAGATAATCTTGTATTTTGGGTTATTTTGTTAAAATAACATTTGCTGTTTGTCTGCTGTTCTTCCCCCCACACCAAACACCCCCCAGGCCCGGACCATTGCAAACCAGGACAGGATGGGGGACTTTGCTGCACTTCCAACAGCACCCACAGTGCCTTTGCAGGGCTGCCCTGGGGCCTGGGGGCTTTGGGGGCACCGTGACCTTCTGGACGGCTCCTTCCCACACCGTGTTTGCAACGCAGCAAACAGGAAATGTGTGAGCACCGGCAGTTGGGTGTCAGAACGGAAAGTGCCTTGAGTAAGAGAGATGAGAGTGGGGCACGGGGCGGCTCAGGCGCCCTCGGGGTGGGACCGGCGTCCCCTCTGACCTGGGGAGCCCCTCGTGTGCCCCAGCACTGAGAGTCCTCTTGGCACGTGGGGAGGGTAAGTCCTGCTGCTCCGGGGACAGCTCGGGCATCACTTTGAGAAATAGAAAAGTGAGGGAAATAAGGGTTTTTTTCTTGCTGTTGGTGATCCAAGGGGGCTTTTTCTTGCTGCCTGTGAGGGACTGTGGCTGGGGCCCTTTACTGAGGGCTGGGAGCAGCGCAGGGTGCTGTGGAGGCAGGGAGGCAGGACACTGGGAGCTGGTGATGCCATGGGGGGCCCTGTTTGGCTGGGGGGGCAAAATTCCCGTCCCATCCCATCCCATCCCATTCCATCCCATCCTCTCCCCCTGCTTGTTCAGCACCTCCATCATGCTGTAGGCTCAGCTCACCTGCCCTGGGACTGGGGCAGGTAACCAGGGGCTTCTCTATGCCTTAAACAACCCCCTGCCCCCCAGAGCTCCCACTTCTGCTGTCTTAGAGGCTGGCACCACCATAAAGGTGTTTCTGGTCCTGTGGGACTCCAGCAACTCCACACGACCCTCTTGCTTTAAGGGGTTGGGGCTGGTTTTGGGCCCTGTTCCCATTTCTGATGTACACTGGGATTTAGCAGGATCTGTTTCTCATGGAAAAAGGAAGGGGGCAGAGGGCTGGAGGAGCTGGGACCTCCCCAGGCTGGGAGTGGGGAGCTGGGCTCAGCCTGAGCCAGCACGGCCCCGGCGCCGCGTCACCGCTCCCCACGGCTGTGGTTTCCTTCCCTCGGGGTTTCAGCTTTGCCACACAAAGAACAGCCCCTCTTGGGGATGGCATGCTGGCTGTTGGTGACACAGCCACCCACCCAGGCTGGGGACAGGGCACTGGGGGTCCCCAGCTCAGGCCTCACAAGCCTGGGTGAGCAGCAGAGTGATGGAAACCTCCCTGAGGTCTGAGTCTCGTGCCTTCTGCCTGGAGGTGACTCACAGCTGTGAAAACTGGGGGAGGAATTTTAAAAGGTGCTGCTGAGCTCTGAGCAGGCAGGTGGAACCAGCACGTTTTGCTCAGACCTCCAGCATCACCTTGGCTGGTCCTTTGCTGGTGTCACCTCCTGACTGTGTCACCTCCTGGGGGGCCCTTCCTGGCGCCCTGTGCATCCTCCACAGCCAGGGAAGAGCCTGGGGAGATTTGGGATGGGCGCCTGGCTGATGGCAGGAGAAGCTGTTGAGCAGCTGGGAGCTGGGCCGGGAGCTCTGGGATGGATGGGAGCCCTGGGATGGCTGGAGAGCCCTGAGATGGTTGGAGAGCCCTGGGATGGTTGGGAGCCCTGGGATGGATGGGAGCCCTGGGATGGTTGGAGAGCCCTGGGATGGATGGGAGCTCTGGGGTGGCTGGGAGCTCTGGGATGGCTGGGAGCACTGGGATGGCAGGGTGTTCTGGGATGGCTGGGAGCTCTGGGGTGGCTGGGNNNNTCTGGGATGGCTGGGAGCTCTGGGATGGATGGGAGCTCTGGGATGGATGGGAGCTCTGGGATGGATGGGAGCTCTGGGATGGATGGGAGTTCTGGGATGGATGGGAGCCCTGGGGTAGCTGGCAGGAGCAGCCATTGCTGCTGTGGACCCAGGCTCCATTTGTGCTGTGCAACCTGAGATAAGAGCTTCCCTTCCTGTTGCCAAACCCTGCTCAGCAATCGGGCCCTTGACAGCACCAAAGTGAATTTCCAGCTGGGGCCCTCTGCGCTCTCNGCCAGGGCCATGTCCGAGCGCCGGGCGGCCGCCAAGGGCCGGCGCTTGGGCTCCAGCCGGCGCAAGCAGCTCCGTGAGGGCTCCGGAGAGCCCCCGGTGCCAGCCCCCGGCCCCGGTGAGGAGCCACCGTGGGCATCTGAAATAGTGCAGAGGGTGCAGCAGCTCCTCAGCGACAGGGACACGGAGCAGGTGGGAGTTGTCACCCGCTCGGACGTGCAGGTGAGGACGGGGTTGTGTCCTGGGGTCCAGCGCTGCCGGGGTGACAGGAGGGGGTTTACCCTGATTTGCTTTGGTTTTAGAAATTGCAGGAGGAAGGTTTGCCGTGCAGCAGGGAGGAGCTGGAGCTTGTGTTCGATGGGCTGGATGCCGCTGGCACCGGGCACTTGGGCACAGAGGAGTTCATGGCTGGGCTCGGTAAGTGCAGCCCGGGCTGATCCCGGACACAGGCACGGGGCTCTCCTGGGGGATGTGAAACGCTGCCTTTGCTGTGTGGCACAGGGTGAATCTTCCCCATGACCAGCTCGCAGCCCTTGGCTCACCTGCTGCGGGCTCCTGTTGTGCTGAACCGCTTTGTTGAAGTTGTGCAGGGGGAAGTGTTGGGGTTCGGGATTTGCTGTTGCCCTGCCTGGGCACTGAGGATTTGGGATCTCTGTCAGCAGGGCAGTTCCTGAGCTCCCAAAAAACTGCCAGGGAGCACCGGCGGCGGAAGACGGCGTCCCGGAGGGTCCGGCTGGTGCTGCCGGCCCCGGCGCTGGCAGGGGGAGACAGCGAGGAGCGCAGACACTTCGCTGCCTTCATGGAGCAGCTGGGCACAGCCAACCTCTCTGAGGAGTAAGTGCCCTGCTCGGCACCCATGGGTGCCCTGCAGGACGGATAGAATGGGAAAGGCTTGGGGCAGGAGACCCCACACAGGCAGGGAGCCCAGGGTCACAGTGACCCCGGTGCTCATCAGCCCTTACACACCTCGAAAAGTGTGAGTTAAATGACTCAGCAGGCCTGGCTTTGGGGGTTCTGGGGGGATGCGCACCCCGAAACACCCCGTCCCTGCAGACAGGAGATCTGGCAGCTCTGGGTGAAGCTCCGGCAGGACGAGCCCCAGCTGCTGGACAACCTGGAGGACTTCCTGGCCAAGATGAGGCACCGCATCCAAGAGGCCAGGAGCGAGAAGGAGGCGTTGGAGCAGACTCTGAACAAGTGAGTCACCCCCGGTTAGTGCACGGGGTAGGACAGGAGGGATGGGCACAGGGATGGGGCCCTGGAGGGCCACCCCAGGGTGCGGAGAAACCTGGGTGCTTTCACCACCACTGGCCGGAGCAGAGGTTTCGCTAATGTTTGGGGTCGGGCTCCCTCTACAGTCATGGATGGGCTGGCAAAAGGGCCGGACTCGGACTGCCGGCCACATCCGTGCTGGGGGACACCCTCCGGGCAAACCCGGCCGCAGCCCGAGGCTCCCGAGGGCAGTGTGGGGTCCCGGGGCTGCACCCTCCCAGCGGGGTCTCACCCCCCTCCCCGGCCCCGCTGTCGCCACAGGCGTGTGGCCGAGCACGACAAGGACGTGCAGCAGCTCTGCGAGGTCCTGGAGCAGCAGATCCAGCAGGAACAGCTGCGGCTGCAGCAGCAGGTGGGTCCCGGGCTGCTCCTGTCCCCTTGCTGTCCCAGCCGGGGGGATCAGCACCCCAAAGCCCCTCGGCAGCTGCCGATGGATGAGTGGGTGTCCCTGTGCCCCCCCAGAGCATAGCCCGGAGCCACCAGCAGGGCGAGGAGCTGCAGCGGGTGCTGGATGCCAGCGAGAGGGAGGTGCAGCGCTTGGTCACGGCGCAGATGGAGGTGCGCTGGACCCAACCCCCCCTTTGTCTGTCAGGGGTCTCTGGGCTGTGCTGTAACAACCCCACGGGGCTGCACAGCTGATCCCGCCGGGTCCCCACCAGCCCTTGGCGCCGGTTGTCGCACAGGACCCTCTACCCCACATTGCCACCCCCACACTCCCCTCCATCCCCCAAGGACACGAGCTGAGTTTCCCACCCGCCATCCTCGGGGTGGGGGAGTGTAATTCAGCTCCACGTCTAGAGCAGGTGGTTCTGAATCGCTGTTCGGGGCATTTGGGCGGGCTGTCAGTGTCCTGCTTGCCGTCCCACAGCTGGAGCGGCGCTGCCGCAGCCTCCAGAGCTCCCAGCAAATCACCAGCACGGAAAACCGGCAGCTGGAGGAGAGCAACCGGGCCCTGCAGCATCACCTGCAGCACCTGCACCAGCAGCTGCAGCACACCCAGGGCCGCCTGAGGACAATGAGGGCTACAGTGGTTTGGGAGCACACGGGGGAGCCCGGGTGAGCAGCTGGTCGCTCTCGTGTCCCCACACACGGCATTTCCTCCTGGATGGGGAATGAGTTGGGTGGGCCTCAGCCACCACGGTGCTTGAGTGTAGGTTTATCATGGTTTGGGGTGCAAAGCACCAGAGGGAAAAGCAGGACTATCAGCACCATGCAGTGAATGTGTCCCTGCAGGGCAGTGCCAGAGAGATGGGGGTGTCCTTCTCCCAGGAGGGCTCAATAGGACTGACACAAGGATTGTGGGTTTTGCTGACCTGCTCTATCACTGCCCTGACAGCCCTGGTGCAGGGGTGGACGTGGTGAAGAGGAGGGGGTTCCCATTCTGACCCTTGTGCTCTGTTTGCAGGGACAGAGTGGTGGCAGAGTTGCCCATCGAGGTGCCAATGTCCCCACAGGTACAGCTGGGTGCACGGGGACAGGACAGGGTGTCCAGGGCCTTGTGCTGTTCTGTTTGGGACTGCAGAGGAGCTCAAGAGCACGGGGTGCTCCTGCAGCACTGCCTCCCCTGAAAGCTCTCTCAAATGGGGCTGGTGCAGATGTGTGGGAAGGGAGCGGGTTGCAGCACCTTATTTCTGGTACCCCCAAGATTTTGGGTAGGTACAGCTGACAGAGAACTCCACATCCTTTCAGGTGGATATTCTCCCTCACGAAGAGTTTTTCTCTCTCCTCTTCCCACCCTGTTTCCTGCAGCTGAGCCCTGGGAAGAGCGAGAAGTTCCGCTCCGAGATGCGGATCAGGCTGGGATCCCAGAGCGGCGAGAGCAAAGCCAAGAGCACCCACCAAGTGTAAGGGGCCCTGCTGCTCCCACGTGTGCCCCTGGGCTCTGCCAGCTGGGGCTGAGCCCCACGCCCTCCCTCCACCCTCTCCAGGCAAACAATGATATTTTGTCCTTTTAGCACTCCTCTCCCACACACTCATCTCTCACCCTGGAGCTCACATCTCTTATCCCAGCTCATCACTCCCTTGGCTCAGGAACTTGCTCTACCTGGCTGAGAGTTGCCTTTTCCTGTCTGATAATGTCAATATGGGTACTGGGAAGAGGCCAGGATGCAGACCTGAGTCTGCCTGCATGTGCTTCCCCCTCTCCCCTGCCCCCATCGCTGCCTATGGGAAGTCCAAGTGCACCCAGAGGGGAAAAGAATCAGGTTTGGAGAAGGTGGGGTGATGCTGTAGATCAGAGACCCTCTGGGACTGACAGGGGATGGGAGGGAGCTGGAGCCTGACCTGGCAGCTGGTTAATGGTCCCCATTTTCTGCCCTTTCCAGGGTCTGGGAAATGCTGCCAGCAGAAATAAACATTTCAGGAGCCCCACGGAAAGCAAGCTCTGCAGAAGAGGACCCCTTCCCAGAATCTCTGAAAGAGGAAGGTGTCTCTGACCAAAGCTCTTTGCTAAGAGAGATGAATGATGCAATAGCAGCTCTGAGCAAACATCTGAAGGCACAGGCACTGGGTGCACCCCCTGCCCTGGCAGACACTCCCTGTCACCCCTGGGACAATGCTGAGCCCCAAACGGGGCCAGAGGCAGCCACAGCCCGTGAAACAACCCCTGGGACCCTGCAGGAGACCTTCCCTGGCCACGTCCATCATGAGCTGCTGGAAGGAGACCTGCAAGAGGGACCAGCCACAGCTGAGCTCCGTGCTCCGGATGTGACACAGGCTGGTGCGTCCACAGGAGCTGGGCACTGCAGGGCTCAGGAGCCAGGGGCAGAGCAGGGAGACAGCCCAGAGGAGGCACAGAGGATGTTACTCCTGCAAGGAAAGGGTGCTGGTGTAAAGGAGACAGTGCTAAATGTGGCTGAGCATCTGGGAGAGAGCACGGAGGCAGGAGACCAGGTGCTGATGGAGGCGGAGGGAGCAGGGTGGCTGCAGGAAAAAACAGCTTGGGCAAAACCACAGCTCCTGGGAGAAGCTGAGGAAGTGGAGATAAGCCAGAGAGAAAATCTGGAGGCAGATCTGGGGCCACCTGAGGCTGGGCAGGAAGGCATAGCAGTGGCACAGTGCCTTGCCAGGGACGAGCAGCCAGCCAGGCTGGGTGAATGTGTGCAGGCCCCGGGCATGGCGCTGCAGGAATGGACTGACCCAGCACTGGGGCTCCCTGGGGAACTGGAAACTGAGCTGGGAGAGCACCTGGAGCCAGAGCCACCATCCTGGGGTGAGGCACAAATGGGAGCAGCCCATGGGGGTGATGTCCCAGAGGTGACAGTGGCTCCTGGCCCAGGAGTGCTGGACAAGGAGCATGCCAGGATGGAGGTGCAGCCCCGGGGAGAGACCACGGGCTCCAAAGTGCTGGAGGTGCTGCCAGCCCGAGCTGAGCATGCAGGGAGCAGCAGAGATGGGGGTAAGGAAGAGGAGGTGAAGGAGGCAGAGCCCAGGGAGGCAGAGCAGCAGCTGCAGGGTGAGTGTGCCAGGGGAGGCACAGGGTGGAGAGGGAGCGTGGGCACTCTGGAACCACTGGCAGTGGCTGTGCCACCCACCCACAGCCAAGGCGGAGTGGGAACAGATGTGGAACTGATGGAGGCCCAGAGCAGCACCAACATGGAGCTGCTGGCAGAGGTGGAGGCAGATCTGCAGGTCTGGAATGAGGCTGGATCCCCAGGGACACAGCAGGGAGGGGCTGTGGATCCAGGTGTGCACCTGGAGAGGGATAAACCAGAGGCAGGGCTGGGAGAAGAAATGGGGGCTGCTGCAGTGCACAGTGAGGGTCCTTCCCCAGCAGAAACACCTGTGGGAAGCCCAGACTTGTGTGGGCTGTTCCCAGTTAAGGCACTGGAAGTGGTGGATGCAGATCTGCAGCTCTGTGGGGGTCTCAGCCCAGAAACCCCCCAGGGAGGGAAGGGGGAAAGAGCTGCTCAGCTCCAAGAGAACGAGGAAGAGGATGGGGCACAAGGACAGGGTGAGCACAGGCTGCCACATGAGCCAGTGCCTCATCCCAGTGGGGTGACCCTGGATCAGGGAGAGGGAGCTGGGGCAGATCTACAGCCAGGGGAGCAGGCTGAAAGCCTGGACACTGCTGAGCACCAGAGCAATGGTGCCAATGTGCAGCTGATTGCAGAGGGGGATGAGCTCAGACTGGCCCCAGGAGGGAGCACAGAGGCAGATCTGCAGCCCTTGGGTGAGGCTGGATCCTCAGGCACAGGGCAGGGAGGCAGTGTGGATTCAGAGGTGCAGCCCCTGGCTCATTTTAATAAAGCAGAGTTAGTGCAAGGGGAGGCAGAGGATGCCCAGGAAGATATGATGCCCCATGAGGGTCTCAGCCCAGGGGCTCCATGGGGATGGGAGGGTGAAAGAGCTGTTCAGAATGAGGAGGATGAGGAGGATGGGGCCCAAGGACAGGGTGAGCATGGGCTGCCACACCAGCCCGTGCTTCATCTGCAGGGATCAGGAGTTGGGCACAGTGCAGGAGCTGACAAAGACATGCAAGCACAGGAAGAGGCTGAAAACCTGGACACTACTGAGGACCAGAGCAGTGGTGCCAATGTGGAGCTGATTGCAGAGGGGGATGAACTCAAATCAGCCTCAGCAGAAAGCACCGAGGCAGATCTGCGGGCCTTAAGCCAGACTGACTCCATGGGGACAGAGAAGGGAGGGAATGTGACTCCAGATGTGCCTCCCCTGGACCAGGGGGATAAAGAAGAGTTAGTGGAAATGGAGGCAGAGGATTCCTGGGCAGGCACTCAGCTGTGTGTGACTGCCAGCCCAGAAACCCCCCAGAGAGAGGGGCACTGTGCAGCTGTGCAGCCCAGGGATGGGGCTGGGGATAAGGGACAGGGACAGGGTGGGCGTGGGCTGATGCAGGAGCTGGTGCCTCACCCATCTGCACTGACCATCAGACAGAGAAGAGGGACAGATGCAGGTGTGCAGCTGGTGGAGGGGGTTGTAATCCTGGACACAGTGGAAGGTGAGAGCAGTGGTGGCAGTGTGGAGATGACTGCAGAGAGGGATGAGCTCAGACTGGCCCCAGGAGGGAGCACAGAGGCAGATCTGCAGCCCTTGGGTGAGGCTGGATCCTCAGGCACAGGGCAGGGAGGCAGTGTGGATTCAGAGGTGCAGCCCCTGGCTCAGGTTAATAAAGCAGAGTTAGTGCAAGGGGAGGCAGAGGATGCCCAGGAAGACCTGCAGCTGTCAGAGGGTCTCAGCTCAGGAGTCTCATGGGGAGGAGAAATCGGAACAAATGTTCAGGTTGAGGAGAAGGACTATGAGACACAAGGACAGGGCGAGGGTGAGCTGCCACAGGAACCTGTGCTTGATCTGCAGGGATCAGGGGTCAGGCAGGGAGAGGGGGCTGGTGAACTCATGCAAGCACAGGCAGAGGCTGAAAGCCTGGACACTGCTGAGCACCAGAGCAGTGGTGCCAGTGTGCAGCTGATTGCAGAGGGGGATGAGCTCAGACTGGCCCCAGGAGGGAGCACAGAGGCAGATCTGCAGCCCTTGGGTGAGGCTGGATCCTCAGGCACAGGGCAGGGAGGCAGTGTGGATTCAGAGGTGCAGCCCCTGGCTCAGGTTAATAAAGCAGAGTTAGTGCAAGGGGAGGCAGAGGATGCCCTGGAAGATATGATGCCCCATGAGGGTCTCAGCCCAGGGGCTCCATGGGGAGGGCAGTGGGGAAGAACTGTTCAGAATGAGGAGGATGAGGAGGATGGGGCACAAGTGCAAAGTGAGAATGGGCTGCCACTGGGGTCTGTGCTTGGTCCAGAAGGAGCACGAGGCCAACAGGGAGAGAGGGCTGGTGCAGGAGTCCAGGCACAGGAGGAGGCTGAAAGCCTGGACACACTGGAGGCCCAGAGCACTGATGCTGATATGCAGCTGTTCGCAGATCAGCAGAAGCCCAAATCAGGCTCAGGAGGGAGCAGAGAGGCAGATCTGACACCTCTGGGTGTAGCTGGGATGTGGGAAGGGCAGCAGAGCCTGACTCTAGGTCTGGGTGCATCTCCCACTGCAAGCCCATGGGAAGGAGCTGCTGCTGCAGATGTGCCTGCTCCACCTGAGGCTGCTTTGTGTCCTGAGCCTGTCACTGCTGCACAGGACCCTGGTCTGGAAGCAAAGCTGGGAGTATGCATTGGTCCTGAGGGGCAGATTCTGGAGGCACAGGAATTACTGCAGGGAGAGAGGGCTGCTGCAGAGGGGAAGCCTCTGGATGGAGCTCACAGTCTGGAGGTGGCACAGGGAGAGAGGCTGGAGGCAGGGGTGAGGAATGGAATTAAAACTCAGGGTCTAGGACTAAACCAGGGCCACGATGATGCTGCGTTGGCCTCCCTGGTCTCCAAGGTACAGTCACAAATCAGCCCCCTAAAGCTGGAAACAATGATGCAGGAGCATGTTCTCATTCCAGATGTGTGGCTTCTTTGTGCTCCAGGACAGGCAGCCCAAAGGGAGCTTCAGGAGCAGGTTTCAGCACAGGGACATGAGGGGAGGCCAGAGGGGGAGACACCACCCACGATGGAACAGGAGCACACGGCTGCTGGGCCTGCTGAGTGTCCAAAGCAAGAGGTGCCACCAGCAACAACACTGCACACCACAGCCCGACCACAACATGCTGGGAGTGATCACCTGGGGGTGATCCTCAGGGATAACTCGCTGGGGCAAAGGCAGCTCTTGGGAGAACAGAGCAAAGACCTCGGTGTTGGTCAACGAGAGAAGATGCAAGAGTTTGGTCAGAAAATGAGCCAGGAAGGCGAGCCCAGCCCAGGAGAGCCAGGGGCTGTGACTGCAGGTGGGGCAGGAGCTGCCCCAAGGGGTTGTCCTAAAGCTCCCCTGGAGCCAGACCACCTCTACAACGTGCTGTTTGTTGGGGACTCCCACGTGGGCAAAACGTCGTTCCTGTACCGTTTGCGCGCCGACACCTTCAACCCCCACCTTGCTGCCACAGTGGGTAGGTGTCCTCCAGCCCCTCTCCAAACACTCTCTTGGATCATGGCTGCAATTCCCTTTCCTCCACCCTACAAGCTACTGGAGGTCACCACGTGCCTGTTGCAGCTCAAGCCAAGCGTGTTGTACAACCAGTCCCGAGGGGCCAACCAGAATCACCAAGTCCCCATGCCAGGACGCTCATGGGCAGGAAATGCTGCTTCTCTTTGTCCTTCCTAGAGCACCAGCAACAGTGTCCCAGAGCTTTCCCCTCTGCTTTGCCTTTCAGCTCCATTCTCCTCTCGTCACCAACCTGGTTTTATTCATCGTGAGATGAGAGACCTTCCCAAAATCCAGCAATTAAACATCTAAAAGCCAGAGGTTCACTTGGGACCGACCCCTGGAGCTGCAGCCCCAGATGACCCTGCACCATATGTTGCTGCTCCATCCATCTTCTGTCACAGGGCAGAACTCTATAGTATCAAAATATCCTCTTTTGTGTCTTCCAGGACTGGATTATCAGATCAAAACCCTTGTTGTGGATAACAAGCGCTTTGCTCTCCGCCTGTGGGACTCAGCTGGTCAGGAAAGGTGAGGTGCTGTGCTGCTTAAGGACACAACCTGGATTGTTTCTTTTCCCTGTGGTTTAGGGGCAATGAATATTCTTGGCTTTGCTAAGCAAAGGTGAGGTTGCTCAAGGAAGGACTCTGTACAGTATGTGATCTGACAAAGCATAATAAAGGAAGTAATTAAGATAAAACTGGCACTCAGGCTGTTCCTATGGCCCCCACCATCAGGACAAGAGCCAAACCTGGGGGTTGCCTGTTTTGCAGACCTGCAGTCCCACCTTTTCCTAGGATTTCAGGCCACTCCTAGGCAGAACCTCCCTAGACCACGCTGGTGATGTGTCCAATGCCCGCAGGTACCGCAGCGTGACCAAGCAGTTTTTCCGGAAGGCGGACGGGGTGGTGCTGATGTACGACATCACCTCCCAGTACTCCTTCTCCGACGTGAGCTACTGGCTCAGCTGCATCCAGGTGGGGCACGCCCCGAGCTCCCGGGGCTGATAGGAGTGGCCAAGCCCTTTGCAAAGGGTATTCTGCATTGCTTTCGTGACAAAATTTTTTTTTTGTGGAGGATTTAAGTCAGATACAGATGATTTTCACATGTTGGCAGCGTTTCCCAGGGTAATTTGTTGATAGCACCAGTAGGGTAATGATCAACTTTTAAACAATTAAAAACTAGCAAAGGAATGGAAAATGTTGCTTTTACATCAAGAATAGTCCACTTTGAGTCCTGGGGAATGGGAGGTGATTCAAGGCTTATTAACAACTTCCTTTCAGAGATTTCCAGTTGAGACAAACCAGTGTTTAAAAATGCTGAAACAAAATAGGATATTGCCTTGCTCAGTGCCTGTAAATCCCAGCCAGTGCACCTCCAGAGGGCTGCTGTAGATGAGCACAAAGTGAATTCATTACAAGTGTAACTCATTCAGTGCTCTGTCCTGTTAATAGACATGGGCAGATGATTTAAGGGAAAAAAAAATAATTTCTTAAATGCTGTTGAACTTATTTAAGAATTTAAAGTTTCGTGATTAGGCCAAATCCATGGGTGTCAGTCATGGTGTTCCAGGATATGTGTAGACAGTGTGGCCAGCTGGGATTCAAGGAAGATTTTGAAGCTGTCCTGATCTTCCCTTCTTTCTCACTCAGGAAGCAGCAGAGGATGGAGCTGCTGTTCTGCTTCTTGGGAACAAAACCGACTGTGCTGCCCTGAGACAGGTCCCTACAAAGGAGGGTGAATGCCTGGCCAAGGTAGGTGGTGAAGCACAGCCCAGGCCAGGCAGGGACAGCCCAGGGTGGACCACCAGCCTGAGGAGCTGCAGAGAGGGGAAAGCTCTTAGTTTACCCCTCATGCATCAGTGGTTGACAAAATGTCCTCTGAACCCATCTCTCACCCTTCCCTTGCTTTCCCTTTGCCACTTCAATTTTGCCTCTGTACCATCCCAGTAAATTTGTTTATGGAACTGGATTTGTAAATTAAAACATTTTCAGCTCAGCTTATCTTCACTGTGAAGTGTTGAGTATCTTCCCAGCATCATAAAAATAATAAACCCACTGAGCACTACCCTAGTTTAAAGACACTGAAATGATCAAAGTTTGATTAATCTCTTCAAATATAGATGACTAATAAAAATTCGTTGTGGAGAATGAGGAGAATCTCACCTTTATTGAATTAATTTTAAAGTTTATGGCATTTGGGCCAGAATCCATGCACCAGTTTTACAAATGGAGATGAGGGATAGATGCTTATTTTCCCAAACTGGTAGGAAACAAAAGAGTTGGGAACATCTAGTTATGCCTCTCTCTGTGTTCCCTCCCATAACCAGAAGGCATCACAAATTTTTCTGTCTGCACAGTCAGCCTTTTCCTTGGTGTTAAAAAGCTGGTGTTGTAGCAGCCAGAAAATCTGGATTTCACCCTCACGTTCCAGTAAATAAGTTATTGAGTTATTTGTTTCCTTGATTCCCTCCTGTTTCCCCTTGACTGGGACTGTCCCATGGCTGTTTATTGCCACATTTAGCTCTTCCAGTGCAAGAACATTACATTTCTGTTTGGGGTCTGTGTCTTCCAGGAGCATCAGCTCATGTTTTACGAGTGCAGCGCTGCCTCGGGCCACAACGTCTTTGAGTCCATGGTCAGCTTTGTCAGGTGAGCTGTGAGCTTGGATTTTTCCAGCTGTCCTCAATTTAATGGGCTCCCTCCCTGCTTTTTTAACTCCAGATACTGGGATGTCACTGTCACCAGACACTCCATGCCCAAATGTCAGGGAAAACTCAGGGCAGCACATGCTGGGATGAGCACTTAGCACTGCCCTAACTCATCTCCTGAACAACCAGCATTGCAAGGAGGTGATTAAAGCCCTTTTGGGCATGCTGCTGATTTCTCCCTGGCTTGACTGAAACAAGTTCTGCCTGTGATTTGATTTAGGTTGGCATTTTTAGCAGCATCCACAGCTTCTGGATCACACGGAACGGGAAGGATCCTGACTCCTTTCAGCCATGCTGAGCCTCTTGTACCAAGGCTTGTCAAGACAAACAGCACAGCAATACAAAATATGGGGGAAATACCCAGCTAATTTGCTTCCTTTTCTCCCAGGTTGCTCAAAGGTCGTGAAGATGAATTGAAAAATAAAGCAGAAGAGGTACCAAAGGCACCCCAGAAGAAAAAGGGCTGCTGCTGGTGATGGACAGAGCCCACACATTGATCTGAAGCTGCACCAACAGCCAGAAAAGCATAAAAATAGTCCTTGGACACCTTCTCTTTTCCTGTGTGTCCTGCTTGCCTGATCTTCCTTGGATGCTGAGAGCAAAAGCTGCTGTGGGGGACCCCCTGCCATTACCCCTGAGCACATCAGCCCTCCAAAATTCTCCTTGAGGAACTTTATCACAAGAGGCAGAAAAGGAACCTGGCTGGGTCTGAGATGTTGCAATGATACTGGAAGCAGCAGAGAGAGTAAACCCAAGCCTTGGGGTTGAATAAATGAAAACCTGAACCCATCCAAGTGTATAAAACCAGGGGGTTTTGTGCTGTTGGTGCTCTGGGCTGTGGGGACTTCTGCTCTGGCTTTGCAATCTGAGTGGATTTGATCAGGAACAATGAGATATTTAATATATTTTAAATGCACTTAAATCTCTCCAATGAGACAAAGTTAATTTTTCCCTTCCCTGGTTAATCCTGCCAGTGAGCAGTGATGGGGCTTGACAGAAACCACTGAATATTTTGCTCAAAATAAATTCAAAAGCCCCAAGAGCACATCCAGGATAAGAAGAAGATAAATGCTTGCAAGAGGTTTTTTTCATTGTGTTGTCCCCAGAGCAGAATTCTGGACTATTGCAGCAAATTTCAGGCTGCACAGAGAAGAACAAGCTGCTGCATCCTGCCCTTGTGCTCTTTGTGAGGTACTGAATTGGTTTCAAATCCAGCTTGAAAAATCTAAATAAACATGCCACAGTTTCAAGGGTTTTTAAAATCTTTTTACAGCTTGATTGAACTATATTTTTGCAGGGGAAAAAAAAAAGACATACAGACTAAATAAATAAGAATACAAGTGCTATATTTTAGTATTTTATATGTTCCATGTAAATTCCCAGCAGTTCAACAGGTGTATTTAAAGACTGTGCTTGTGTGCAGATTTCGGGGAAATAATTCTGCTTAGTTGGGTTTGCTTTTTGTTGCCATTATTATTTATATGTACATAATGGCAAAGCATAATAATAGCCAGTTTGTGCTTTAGCAAAATAAAGTGACAACAGGAGTTGGGCTTCTAGCAACACTTTATATTTTCATATATATTTATATATATTTTTATATATACTAGCTTCACCAACTTTGAAGCCACCCTGGAATTTCTAAGTCTTTTAGGGATGGTTTATTTCTCCTGCACACCCCATTTTATCACTCCAGTCCCTCTGTACCCTAAGTCTCCATCCCTGTGTCTCCCCCCAGCCTACCTCAAGTCATTTTGCTTTGGTCCCATCATTAAAACACTTTATTTTCCTAATGCAATGGATTTAATGCTTCCATTCACTGTCCATCCCTCTTTACCATATTTCTTTATACAATATTTTTAGTGATGGAGCAGCTCCTCAGGAAGAATCTGTGTGGCTCAGCTCAGAGCTGTGCCTGCGTTTGGTATCTGGGATATCTGGAATGGCTTTTTCTTATTGTTTGGGACCCTTTTCAC
The DNA here is from genome assembly GCA_013397195.1 of Hylia prasina. NCBI lineage: Eukaryota > Metazoa > Chordata > Aves > Passeriformes > Sylviidae > Hylia > Hylia prasina. Next base: position 444,580 of record VYXD01013265.1, on the reverse strand, counting down.
TATTTCATCTTTTATTTAAAAATAATATAAATCCAAGTGTACTTTGCAATTTTGATCCATAATAAGAGAAACACCATTTCAGCCCGATCAACCCAGAAACTTCTTTTTACTGGGTCTGTGACACTTCCCCATGCAAAGCCACCCATCAGACCAGCTTTTCCTTTTGCCTAAACATGCACATGGAAGATGCTGCTTGGCCGGGTGGCAGCAGGATTGTGCAAGAAATGGTTTTATTTGATTCCAAAATGAAGAGTTGAGGCCGTGGAGGCTGAATTTTCCCATTAGATGGCAGCAGCTGCAGCAATTCATCCTCTTTCATTTTGCTGCTGCAGGGAAGCACCAGGCAGCTTGAACAGGGCCCAAAGTGGGAGCTGAAAAACAAAAGGCTTCCCAGAACAGCAGGCAGAAAGAAATGTCTATCTTATTCCCCTGGAAATCCCCTCTAGAAAAAAGGATGGAGTTTGTGCCCAAAGCATGAGTTACTCCACTCCAAACCACCGCGCCAAACTTGGAGATGAATTTTTCATTGCCAGGCTGGGAGAAACACCGGGCAGGCAATAAATCACATTGGAAAACATGGGCAGCATGTTGCACTTGAAAGCATCTTTCACCTTTAATAATTCACATCCCAGCAAACATTCCCACTCCGGGATCAAAGGCACCGCTCCTTTGCAAGCCATTAAACGCCTGCACGAATATTTGGAGGAGGATCAAGGCCTGGGATATTAATAGCAAGAGGGAAATGCATACTTGTTTGGACCACAGGATTTTTTTTTTTAATCAGGTGTTTTCCTTTTAAGCTGTTTGAAATTCCTCAAGGCGCTCCACAAGAATTAGAGGAGCTTTCCTCAGCCAAGCCAAGACAGGGAAGATCTCGGATACCAGCCCAAAGTCAGTGGGCATTTACCACCATCCTGCTTGGATGAATCCACCTTGGAAGCTGAGAACTCTCATGAGCTTCTGACAAGTTGGAACGAATCTTCAAACCACAGCTTTCAGTGCCCCAGCCATGGGATTTGGTTTTTGCCCAGGAGTGTCTCCCAGAATTTTACCCCGGTCCCCTGGAAAGGCAGTAAAATCGAGATGGGGAGACAATCCCTGGGCTGGGATTGACAGGGCACGAAATCCAAACCTGAGTAGAGGAAGTCCTTTTTCTTGCAATTTTTAATTCATCTGCAGAATTCAGCACTGCAGGAAGTCGTTGAGGCCGAGAACTTAAACAAGGCTGAAATTTAAACTAGGTTGCCCTAAAGGGACCTGGTCTAGTGGAACAGGGGGAGTGGAATGAGATGATTAAGGTTCTTCCAACCCAAACCATTCTAGGATTCTAAGAAAATGCTTTGGAGAGATACCAAAAACACCCATCACACCCACAATCAAGGGCTGACTGAAAATATGTTTAAATGCAGTTAAGGACTGAAGCTCATGTCTGAGAGTAGGGTCAGGCTGAGACCCTTTGCTCCTGCATTCTCCCAAGCATGAAAAATGCCAGGGGTGCCTTCAGGGACCTTCTCTTGTCCCATCTTCAGCCCTTTACTCCTCAAAGCCTTTCCCACAATTTTTAGGGCTTTCCCACATTTTTTAGGGGGTGTTAACTGCGTGCTCAGTGCTTGTCACTTGCCCTGCAGGAATGGGCACCCCACAGGGCTGGGGATAAGTGGGGATCAAGGGGACACTGTGTGGGGCTCCCAGTAGATGCTGGAGGGTCTGGGGGGGGGGCTNCAGTAGATGCTGGGGGGTCTGGGGGGGGCTGTGGGGTGATCCTGGGGACTAACGGGGTGCTGGGGGTGGAGGGAGGTGTTAGGGATGCTGTGGGATGTGGCTGTGAAAGATTTTGGGTGTTCTGGGGGGTTTGGGTGTGCTGTGGGCTTGGGAAGATGCTGAGGGTTCATGTGGATGCTGTGTGGGATGTCTTAAGGCATTGGTGGGGGCTTTGGGACTTGGGGG
>VYXD01013265.1:411308-441462 GCA_013397195.1 Hylia prasina | reverse complement strand
CGGCCCCTCAGCGCGGGCTCGGCCCGGGGGGGCTCCCCGGCTTGTGGAGGCCGGAGCCGTGGGTTGGGGGTGTCCTGCTTCAGTTTATTGATTTATTTTTAAGGATAACCCCTTGGCTGGGGCTCCTGTGCCTCGGAGGAACACGGGCGAGGCCGTGGGGCTGTGGCCGGGTGGGGGTCCCTCCGGAGGGGTTTCAGCGCAGGGCTGGGACCTGCTCCCCGGGCAAGGCGAGGGAGGAGACATCAAGAGTGTTAAAGCAGATGGGAATATATTTTTATATCTATGTCTGTGTACATCATTGTAGGTTCACCAGCAAGGCGAGCAAGCTTTCCCTTTTAAAGACTCCTCCAGCATCGTTTCTGTCTAGATATTTACCTTCTAAACCTTGGACTAACGTCCCTGGGGTCTGTGGGCAGAACTGGGCACTGGGGTGCAAACCCGGCAAGCCAAGTGCCATCGCTGTTTCTGGCTGTGGGGAGAGCTGCTGATTCCTCCCAGGCTGGTGGAGTTCATAAAAAACCAGAATAACATACGGGTTCCTCGTTCAAAGGCCTCTCTCTAAGGGGTTTGCAAGGGATGAGCCCTGCTCGGTGTGTGTGGTGGCAAAAAGGGTACAGTAGCCTGTTGTTACTGTTTTTTCGGTTGTATAGGAGGAATAGGAGGGGAAGTAATGGGTTATTATTTGTTTTTTTTAAGGCCTCTGTTCTCCCAGCAATGTGGGAGCATAATGCCTTATTTCCTAGCTGGAAGATTGAGTTACTCTTGAATTTGTCAAGGAACTGGATTGGGTTTTTAACGTCTGTGATTTACAGGGGTTGTCTACAAAGGTGTTTGCTCAGAGTGGAATGTAAATGGAAAGGGGTGGGAACTGGGATATATCTCAGTGTTGTATTTTAGGTGGATTTTTCTGTTGTTTGGAAAAGGGGAAACCACAGTGTTTGACAGCATTTCTGTGGCGATGTTTGTTATAAGTGGTTCCAGGCAGATCCTGCAAGCAGGAGAAGCTTGTTGAATCTGCTGGAATTCTGCACAGGACAGCTTCACAGGGGAAAGCTTTGGCACTCGGGAGCCAGAGGACACTAGATAATCTTTCAGACCACTTAGCACACCACTTACAGTGTCCAGGCAACTAGAGTAACCAGAAAAGCTGGAGGGGAAAAAAAAAAAAGGCCTTTAATATCCTGCAGATGTGCTGGCTCTTGCTTGTTCCATGAATCAGGATATTGCATGAATGAAAGAGTTAGTAAAGCAATGGCTTGTTTTTATCGTCACGTGCATGGCAGGTGCTTTACAGATGAGAAGAAAAAGTCCTTGTCTTGGAGAGGTTAATATGAGATATTATTGACCCAACCTGCTTTGCTTGCCCATGGGGCTCTTCAGGTGGCAGGATCTGGGACAAATATTTGCATGGAACGCAAGGAATGTCAGTAGAAGAGGGCCAGGAGCTAATTAACCTGGCAATGTAGTGCAATATGTTCTCGGGGTTGGGTTTTAATTTGGCATTTTTATCTTTTTGGTGTTTCTGTGGCTGTGGCTCGAAATTTGACACTGATGTTAATATAACATCTGACATTAACTGCTGGAGTTGAATACTTAGGCAGCTGCTGACCAAACAAATCAGGGTTATTTTAATTTTCCTGACCTGATGCTCCATGTGACCGCCTAAACAAGTGTGCAAGGGCAGAAAAGGGGAGAACTTGTGTGGAGAGGAGCAATTGCTGAAGCTGGTAGTCCTGTGAAACCTGGGGGGTTTTGAAAACACACCCCAATGTTGCATTAAAAAGAAGATACTAAAATTGCCCTTGCTTGAGTTGTGATTTGTAAGAGCCCATGGTTTAGGGGGAGATCTGCCACTTCTTTGAAGGCAAATCAGAGTTCAAATCTGAACTTTATCATGTCTCTTGTTCTATCCATACATAGAGTTATGGCTGATTTGAGCTGTGGGAGCAGCCAGAACAAATTACAGCTGAGCAAATCTGAGTTTAGGTGGCTTGTTACCCAGGGCTGGTCAGTGTGTGCTCTGGTGAGCAGGTGTGTGCTTTCCCAGGCAGGCTGTGCAGGGAGGGGTGTGAACAAGTACAGTTCTCACAGTGCAGGGACAGAATTTGGGGAGCAAAGTGGTGAATTGGGTGAAGTGGATTCATGAACTGGTTCCTGGGGTCAGGAAAACTGTAGAGCAAAGTGGGGACAGGGGCATGATTTCGGTTTTCAGCTGTGATTATCCATTGTGCTTCTTGTGTTTTTATGTGATGATCCTCAGGCTGTGCTCTCAGGGCAGAGCATTGCTAGACTCTCTCCCAGCTGGCCCAGTTTGATCAGGTTAGTGTTACCCAGCTCAGAAACAAGAGGCAAAGCAAAGCTCTACAGATTCTGCCTTTCCCCCAGGCAGTGCCAGTGTTTTTCCCAGGCAATGGGAAAAATTTTTACAATGTGATTCTCACATTGGCAGCTTGTACCTTGTCCAGCAATTTCTTTACATCTTTTCCTGATCCCATCAGCTGCTCTCAAACAGGCCTTTGTGGCAGAGTGGAAGTGGTAGAGGAATATACTTTTTTTTGGGTTTTTTTTTTGGGAACTTAATGTTGATCTGTCATGGGTGTGTTCTTATAAGTGAGAAATAATTTGCTGTCAAATGCCATTTTGTCACCCAGCACAATGCAGTTCTTGCTGGGATATTTAGTTCTGTGGCATCTCTGACCTGCAGGCAAACTTGGAGAGGAAGGTGGGGGGGCTTTGTTGCCTGCAGAGCAGCTGCTCTCACGTTGCTGTTACTCAATATCAGTTGGCCTGGACATTAGGTTGCGAAAATCTAAACAAACTGTAAACTGCCGAACTTTGCCCCACACATTCTGCTTGTTTCTCTGTCCTGTCCCCGTTGCTGACGGGGGATTTAATGAAAACAAATCTGGGTTAAAATAAGCGACTGAAATTACAGCGCGGGAGGGCTTAGCAGGGCTGCCGCGTGTGATGATCAGCTTTGTATTGTTGGCTTTTGTACTTGGTGAGCAATTGCTTTACGGGATGGATTCATTTGGAATAGATGAATAAATGGAGTTTCACTGATTTCTGGGAAGCTTTGTTCATTTACATAAGCTGCGAATCTCAGCCGGTTCTGCTCTTGTCAGGAAATTTCACGGCTTCTTTGAGTCGGTGGGAGATCCTGAACCAGCAGAGGCTATTAGGAGTGCAGCTCAATGTTGAGCTGTTGGCTGGGAGCAGGTTTGCTCCAGAAGAGCCTTCCTTCTTTCCTGGGCACTGCCACATTCCTGGGTTGGTTGCTGTTGGGTTGTGCGGCCGCAGTTGATTCCTGTTGACGTGCCCCATCTCTCCTCAGGGGTTTCTCCTCGGAGGCCATGGAGCTCTCGGCCAACGAGCTCAGCATCTATGACAAGCTCTCCGAGACCATTGATCTGGTGAGGCAGACTGGCCACCAGTGTGGCATGTCAGAAAAAGCCATTGAGAAGTTCATCAAGCAGCTCTTGGAAAGGAACGAACCGCAGAGGGGCCCTCCACGGTACCCTGTCTTAGTGGCTCTCTACAAGGTAAGACAACTTTTGTGCAACTTTTGAGGGTCAGGGTTCTCCTTTGCACCTGAGCTTTTTATTTCCCATTGCATGTTCTTGATGAATTTTCCAAGATCTTTATTTAAAATGCTGTGAAGTGTCGCTTCCTTCCTTCATGCCATGAGCTGCTTTGAGAACAGGAGACGGCTGCCCAAGATTTGGAATTGCTCATTTGTGCTGTAAATTTACATTGTCAGCATCTTCCTCTCCCATAAATTATTAAATAATGAGATTTGGAATGATTTTTCAGAATAAGATTCCTAGTGTCGACATCCTGAGTGGAAATGTGAGGAAGGAAAGAGATTCTTGAAGTTAAGGGCTGAGTAATGAACATGGCTCTGTTTCTGACCCTGCCAGAAACTTCTACATGTCTTTCTTCTTCTTCTGGTCTGTGAAATAAACCTATTATCATCATGCTTGACTGTAGAAAAATGTTTTAAAAGCTTTAACTAAAAGATTCTGTAAAAACTTTTACAAAGTGGGTGAAAGGATGCTATTGTTAGGTAGGTTTGAGATCACTCAATCCCAGTCTGGTTTGGGTTGGAAGAGATCTTAAAGATCATCTAATTCCAAGTCCCTGCCATGGGCAGGGACACCTTCCACTAGACCAGATATTTGCTTCAAGTCTGAAAAGCTTCCCACTGACATAATATTCAGTAATATTTGTCATCTCTACAAATCCATTGCAATGGGTTTGATTTGGAAAAAAATTCAAGCTCTCTTCCTCATGTCCTATAAAAAGCTGTAAAATGAGGCAGGAGAACAGGAAACTGCAAATTTGAACTTTCAGCTTCTGTTCGTGTTTTTGCTGTTAATTCAGTTTGACTTTGGCCAGGGGAGAAATACGTCATGTCATCTCTTTAAGGCTTATTTGGGATTCTGGTATGGAGGAGGGAGCTGGTGCCAACTCTGCCAAAGTGTTTCGAGGCTTGACGGATGTTTGCAAAAGCCACAGGGTTTTCCTTGTGTAAGAGACATGGCAGGAGTGCAAGCTTTTATTTGATTAGGTAGGGAGGAAAAGGAACTATCTGTAGATAATCCTTATTGATCTCGTGCTGGATTATTTGCAGTGCCAAAATACAGGAACAGAGCTGTTTGTGTGGCTTGGGTTTGAAGAGTGCTTAATTTCATCCTTGGACAGCCCTAATAATAAAACTGGGTGTCAGCTCTGTGTACATAAATAGCACTGCAGCTGAACGAGGAGACACAGCAAAAATAAGAGTGTTCCTGTAGTGGTGCACAGCCACAGCCCTTTGATAGCAGCAGAAGGCATGTCCCAGTGTGAGGACACCTCAGCTCCCTGCAGTGTGATTAATCCATGCCTGTTTTCCCTCGCAGGGCCTGCTCACCCTGGGCTTGGTGTTGCTGACTGTTTATTTGGTGATCCAGCCCTACAACCCACTGCCACCCGAAGCACCCCTCTCCAGAGCCCAGGCCTGGGGCTCCCTCGTTGGGCACATCCGGCTGCTGTCCCTGCCCATTGCCAAGAAGTACATGTTGGAGAGTAAGGAAATGTTTTCCCTGCTGTAATATAAGCCTAGCAAGAAATACCAACTTAAATATCAGCCACGAGAGTCACTCGAGCGTCTCCAGGGCACCACAAATGTGTTGCTGGCTTGGCATCATGGTTTTGTCTTTTCCTACCACTGTACTTAAAAATAGCATCCTGAGTTCTAGCTTCACTGGGAATATTTTATCTCTAACTTGATAATTTTGTTCTTGCACATTCTCTTTTTCTTGCTTTCAACATCTTGGATCTTTCCTCCTCAAGAGTTCCCTTTCCTCTAGAAATCTTTGCACTTCTGAGAACCAGAACTGAGATAGCTCTGCTGGGGAAATGTCACCTTTTCTTGTTTTTTCTAAGTAAAGCAAAACCAGTTTCTCAACCAAATCGTGCTATCTGTGAGCAAAGTGTAAAAACCTCAGCTTGTGGCCTGGTTTAAGGGAAAGGAGTTTTTGCCAAGTGGCATATTGGGAAAGGCCTGTGGGATTGAGTGCTGTCCTGTTTACGTGACATTAAGGGCAGTGTGTGTGTGAGGAAGTCAGATAAGAGTTCCCTGTGAGGTGATCTCATCGCAGGAGAGTAACATCATGGATTTTCCTAGAATGGCATAATAGAAATGGAAAAGTTTGGCAATTTCTCATTCTTGGTTAATCATTTCACTGACTTAGACTGGCAGGTGGGTGCAAGCCTGGGCTCTGCCTCTGCTGGAACACAAAGACTGTCAGTGGTGACAAAGCTGTGAATTATTTTCAGCAGGGATGTGGCACAATGTTGATGGTCTGGCGGCTCACTGTAAAAACAAACTCCTGTAGCCGTGCCCTTGTCAGGTTTATATTTAGCTCGGGCACCTCATTGTGTTGGAGTTGTCTGTGTTGGCTCTGACCTTCCTGCCAGAGCTAAAAAGGGCTCCCTGAAATGCCAGCACCATTCTGCCTTCTCTCCCGCCCTGTGTTCCAATGACATGGGATTTCTGTTGATTCCAATTTGTATGGGTGGGACAGGGAATCCCCCATTGTTCCTCTTCTTCCTTATACATTGGGATATCTCTGGAAGTGAAAAACAAAGGTGAGGAGATGGCTCTGATAAGCACTTGACATTAGGAGCCTGCTTATCTATTGCATTCCAGCTTTTCCACGGGTGAACAGCCCTGTGCTCCTGTTTTGAGATGGAATCCAATGGGAATTTTAATGCTCATTTCACTTTTTACAAATTCCAGGAGTGACAGGACAAGGGGGAATGGCCTAAATTTGAAGGAGGGCAGGTTGGATGCTAGGAAGAAATTGTTCCCTGTGAGGGTGGGGAGGCTCTTGCACAGGTTGCCCAGAGCAGCTGTGGCTGCCGCATCTCTGGAAGCTTCAAGGCCAGGTTGGATGGGGCTTGGAGCAACCTGGGATAGTGGAAGGTGTCCCTGCCCATGGCAGGGGGTGAAGCAAGATGAATTTTAAGGTCCCTTCCAACCCAAACCATCCTGTGGTTCTGTTGTATTTGTTAAGGCAGATTTTGTCCAGGAAGTTAACAGGTTCTTCTTTCAGATACCACAGGGTCCCTTTGGATGAGAAGAGCCCAGGGAGGTTCCTTGGCACAGCAAAAGGTTTGTAGGACAAGGGCTGCTTGAAACCCTTGAAAGAAATGAGCATCTTCTTGTAAAGATAAATAAGAGCAGGAGCAGTTCTGGTCTACCTTTGGCAAAACCAGCTGAATGATGAGGAGGTGAGGAAACATCCAGAGGAACAGGGGAAAAGGGAAGATGGATGGATGGAGAGGAAGGATGCAGTGTTGTTATTTAAATGCACATGAAATCCCTCATGCCTCTGTGAGTCCTGTAAGTCTTCAGAAGCGATGAGCAATAGGGTGGGCAACAATCCAGTTCTGGGGAAAAGAGGAGAGGGGGGAGGCAGTTCCTGCTCTCTCTTCCACAGAATTAGGTTGTGGTGGAAGCCACAGCATGTCCCTGTTAACAGATTGACTGGGGTTGGCTGGAATGACTTTGATCCTGCCTTGGCAAAAGGAGCTGGACAAGACCCTGACTATTTGAATGGGAGAGTGCAGCACCCAGCCTGAACCTTGGCTGGGTTCCTGTGGGAATCCCTCATGTCCTGCCTTCCCAGCAGGCAGCTGTGGCCACTGACACTGTCCCAGTGACACTGGTGTCACCATCACAGCTTGCTGCTGAGAGGACACTGGTGAAGCTATCCAGCAGGGATCTGCAAGAGGGAGTTCCAGTGCTCTCCCAAGCCCTTTCAGCCCTGCTTTGTGTGTGTTGCATTATTTTGCCCCTAATTTTGGCCTTGTGATCTGCTGAAGGGAAGGGGTAAAGCTGCGTCTTGTGTCTCGTTTGCTGATGAGAGTGTAAGTCCAGGAGGTCTTGCAGGCAGGTCTGGTGTTCTCTGATCAGAGGATCTCAGAACAGTTTGGGTTGGAAAGGACCTCTGCAGGTCACTCAGTCCAGCCCCCCTGCCAAGGCATGGTCACCTGGAGCAGGTGGGTTTGGAATGTGCACAGAGGGGGAGACGTGACCTCCCTGGGCAGCTGTTCCAGTGCTCTGCCACCCTCCATGGAAAGAAGTTCTTCCTCATGTAGAGGTAGAACTTCCTGTGTTTTAGTTTGTGGCCATTGCTCCTTGTCTTCTTGCTGGGCACCATGGAAAAGTCTGGTACATCTTCTTGGCATCCCTTGGAGATATTTACATGCATTAATGAGATAGAAGGGATGTTTGCACTGTGCCTGAGCAGCAGAGAAAACCACTAATGAAGGAACTCAACGTACAGACTCCTTTTCCTTTCCCTACGCAGGTCCTGGGAAGAAAATTTTGAGGGGGCTGAGGATGGAGCTTGGAGCTTTCTGTGCTTGGGCACCAGTTCAAAGCCAGCTCGGGCTGTTCCTGTTGAAAGCCACCTGTTGTCAGCTGGAGGCTGCCGTGGCCCACCGGCCATGCTGGCACACGTTGCCGCGGTGTGGGCGCACGGGTGGTCTGGCTCCTTCCTCTGTGCCTGGGCAGGCAGGGGCTGCCTGGGCTGTGCTGTCCCTCCTGAGCTTTGGGACAGCTTTCCTGTGTCCGGGGCTGAGGTTGGAGCTCGGTCTGCTGGGAGGTGTGGGCTGAGCAGCCAGGTTTGTGTTGCAGAACAAGGGCAGCTCAGTTGCTGGGTTTCCCCTGAGAGCCAAGAGCTCCAGGCAGAGTGGTGGTGAGGCTTTGGGAGGTGCAGAGGTGCAGGATGTGCTCCTCCCCTCCCTCCTGCTCATGGTGACCTGCCCTCCATCCTTGTCCCTTCCACCCGTGAGCTGTGCTGTGGGTGACAAGGGCTGCCTGTCTGTCAGTGGCTGTGGGTGGACCTTTGAGCAGCCGAGGTGAGGAGCAGCGTCCACAAAACTCTTGCATTGTTTATAGGATTGAGTCCAAAGTAAATTTCCTTTTTGCATGTCTCTGTGCTCTCTTTCTTGCTGACTTTTTCCCCCGGATCAATTCCCATATTAAACCTTATGTTCCCACCCTTTGTTCCTTGATAGCTGACTCTTAGACCCTTGGGTCTGTGCCTCTCTTCCAGCTGTTTTCCCAGGGCAAGCTCCCTGTGGTTGGGGAAAAGGTCTGTGGAAATGTGGTTTGCATTTGCTCTTCCTGAGCTGGTGTTCATGCAGAGCTTGTGAAAGCCTCAGTGCTGGGTCACGTTGGCTGCTCCAGGCCTGTGCTCTTGGCACATCAGCCCTTCACTTAGAACCCCAGAGAGGCAGTGGGCTGTCAGACCTCTGGGTCTACCTGCTCTAAGGAACACCGTGTATTTTGATGGGCACATGGGTTAACTCATGGCTATCTAATCCTATTCCATGGAAAAAGTACACCTGTGCATTCTGGGTTCATTTCTCAGATAGGCTGGGATGGACAATTCCCTCTGTGTTTTAGTTTTCTGGTGCAAAATAGGGGTTCGAGTGCTCCTCTCTCCCTGCAAGCATTAGGAAGTAATATATGATCTCTCAAAGTCTGCAGTAAAACCAAATGAAAAGGAATTTTCTATTCTTTTAACAGAAATTTTAAAACCACACTGGTGGTCACTCTACCTGATTTTTCTTCCCTTCACAACTGTTTCATCCCTATAGCTTTGTTAATATCTAAATATGATTTTTGATGTCAGCCAGTTGGTAACTGTTCCCTGCCAGCCATGCAATGATATGATGAGCAGAGCATTAGTCTGCTCTCACATTAACGTGTGTGTCTGCCCTTGTTAAGTTCAGTCCTTGCAGCTCAAAAACCTCAGCAGAGCAGGTCTGTCAGTGGGGAACAGGCTGTGGCCCAACGTGACAATTTGCACGTTGTCCTGGCAGCAGGGGTTGTAATGACCTCGAGGAAAATCCAGCTTTGCTTTTAATAATGACACTTGGCCCTGGGCACACTGATCCTGCTCAGTCCAGAATCAGCTGGGTCAGTAACTGCTCAGCACACCTGAAATCAGACAAAAGCACACATGGATCTCAGTGCTGGAAAAGAGATCCTGTGCAAGTTATCCCCAGCTTGGAGAAGAAGTGTTAAATACCCTTTTTTGCCTCGACCAGTAGGGCTAAAATGATGTTTACAGATTTATATGTAATTATTGTAGAGAAAGGAGCCCAGCTGGAGGAGCAGTGTTTAGCAACACCTTGTAAATGGCCTGTCACTGTGTTACTAAAGCCTGCTGGGTGCCAGAGCTATTTGTGGGGACGGGTCACAGCAGGCTGGGTTACTGGGGGAGGACAGCAGCTGGTTAGTGGGAGAGGGCAGCAGCCTCTGCCTCTTGGCTGGCCCACCTTGGGTTCAGCTGGAGGCTTGCCTTGGCACTTGGCCAGCTCCTGTCTCTTCTCTGATCTTAACCCTTTGCAGGCAAAACACTTTCCCCTTTGCTTCTCTCACTCCAGCCCTGGAGTGTTTTGTCCTTGGCACAGCTTTGTGCAGAAGGGAAGCATCCAGTATGCCTGCCTTGCAGGGAGACTTGCTGCTTCTTGAGAGCAGTGTGGCCACCCAGGTATTCATCCAGCCTTTCCCTGAGCTGAGCACCCAGGTGTTCATCCAGCCTTTCCTGTGAGCTGAGCACCCAGGTGTTCATCCAGCCTTTCCCTGTGCTCTGTCTGACCTATGGTGCTCAGGCATTCCTGAGCCCAAGGAGCATGGGCCCGCTCTGAATGAAGGCTTGCACAACAAGGCTGCTTGGGAGGTAAGGCAGGCTCTGATTTCTCACTTTTTGCCTCTCCTCTTGCTCTCAAAGGATGTTACTTTTTTTTTTGTTTTTNCTCCCCGGTGTCCACCCAGCTTTCCCGTGAGCTGAGCACCCAGGTGTTCATCCAGCCTTTCCCTGAGCTGAGCACCCAGGTGTCCATCCAGCCTTTCCCTGTGCTCTGTCTGACCTATGGTGCTCAGGCATTCCTGAGCCCAAGGAGCATGGGCCTGCTCTGAATGAAGGCTTGCACAATAAGGCTGCTTGGGAGGTAAGGCAGGCTCTGATTTCTCACTTTTTGCCTCTCCTCTTGCTCTCAAAGGATGTTACTTTTTTTTTTGTTTTTTATTTCGTAAGCAAAGCTGAGCTGGTTTTTACTCACGTTTTCGTGCGTGTTCTCGTGCACCCGCTTTGGGGGCTGAAGCATTTGGAGGTGGTTGTGGGTCACAGCATGTGGAGGGCTCCCTCCCATCGCTGCACAGCTGCCAGTTTATCTGATCTTTTGTGTGTGTAAACAGCCCTTTTATGATATAACCTGAGAGCAACCAGCAGACATGTGTTGGCTCGTTCAAAGGGGAAAAAAACGGCTGACTTTGCAGGGCAGGGCGGTGCCAAGCTGTTCATACTCTCTGTTACTTTGGCCTTGGTTCAGCCAGTGGGCTGTTTATTTGGGTTTGCTGGCAGTAAACTAACTCCAAACCATCGTGGTGCTGTGGAAATACTCTTCCTTTTACTTCTGTATTGTGAAGCCTCCAAAATTTCTTGTTTCCTCATTTGTAGAGTGAATCCTTACTTTGGATCCCCTTCCCTGAGAAGAGCATTTGCCATAGGTGGCCTCTTGCAGAGGCATTTAGCAGCCTGGCAGAGCCTTCTGTGCACTTGTGACACAGACATGTCAAACCTTTTACAGGCTTGTGAGGCCACCATCAGGCAGGTGACAGCAGCTGGGAGGGATTTGTTTCCAAAGCTGTTCCTCTGAGGCAGATTGCTCATGCAGCACAAGCTGTCGCTGGGGCAGGTAACCAGAGGTGCAGCTGGAGTGGGCTTTGGATGCTTTCCTGACAGCTTGGGCCCTGCCTTCCGTTTTGGAGACTGGTAGGTGCAGATTTCTCCTGGAAATAATGCTCTTTTGCCCCAGTGGACTGTGAATTCCACTTGGGCTCGGCTCAGCAGACTTGATTTCACAATGTCTGGTTGGATCAAAATCATTTTTGTGCTTTGCTCGAGGTTGACTAATGATCCCTGGGCTGGTGGAGCAGCCGTTACCCATTAGTGAGATGAACGAGTAGTTCTTCAAGCTGTTGACTTCTACTCAGATCAACAATGAAGGGGTTCTTGATGGGTTTTTTTGTACCTGTTACTTTGTTCCTAGCTGTTCCTAAAAACGCTGTGAACCAAACTGGGAGGTACTTTCTTCTCATGGCGTAAATACATTCCGTATACCCAGAGCTACAATAAAAGTTCAGTATGAGGGAGGGGTGAGGCTCTTGGGCTGAACAGGGACACTCTTTGTAGTATATATTTAAAACTCCACTGTGATGCAGTCCTTAATCAGGACTTGCAGGTTGTAATTAATAATCCTTATGTTTCCTGCCTGACTTACTTAAGAACCCATCAGTTTAGCCTGACTTTGACATGACATTATAAATGATCAAATTAATTTTTAGTCTAGTGAAGAATTTCAGCAAGATGGAGTTTAGGCAACATTGCTTGTGCAACAAAATGCTCCAAATGCCTCTTCCAAACTGTGCCACCTGGCAACTACAGAGCTTGGAATTCCTACATCTGTAAAGTAAGAGTGATGGGATTTACCTGTGTCATAGATTGTGATAATAAATTTGATGCCTAAATTGTTGCACTATCCCAGGTTGTTCCAAGCCCTGTCAAGCCTGACCTTGAACGTTTCCAGAGACAAGGCAACCTGTGTCAGGGCCTCCCCACCCTCACAGAGAAGAATTTCTTTCCAATATCCCATCCATCCTTGCCCTCTGGTAGTGGAAGCCATTCCCTCTCATCCTGATACTCCAGGCCTTGTCCCAAATCCCTCTCCAGCTCTCTAGGATCTCCTTTAGGCTCTGGAAGGGGCTCTAAGGTCTCCCCAGAGCCTTTTCCTCTCCAGATGAACAACCCCAGCTCTCCCAGCCTGGTTCCAGAGCAGAGGGGTCCAGCCCTCAGAGCATTTCTGTGCCTTCCTTGGGACTCACTCCAGCAGCTCCACATCCTTCTTGTGTTGGCGTCCCAGAGTGGAGGTGGGGTCTCACCTGAGCAGGGCAGAGGGGCAGAATCCCCTTTTAATGAGACACCCAGGTTTGTACAATGGACCTACAAGAAAGGACAGGGGAATATTCTGTGCACAGCCATTCTTGGGAGCCCTGAGTTCATCCAATGCATGCTGAAGTTGCCTGAGTATTCCTAGGACTGACCCTGGTGAAGTATGTGGTGGGTCTGGGGAATAGTCTCATCCTCAGAAAGGGGAATCTGGGATTTGGAAGCAGCCTGTGCAGGTTGTGGGGCTGCTCAGTACATTAGCCAGTCCTCTGGGGAGCATCCACAGTTACTGTGGGTGATGGCAGCAACAGCCCCTATGGACACAACACCTGGGGGGGCTGTGAAGGCCTGGGGGGTCTCCCCTGGGACCAGACTTCCCTGTGCAGACCTGGCTGGCACTTGCCTGGTAGAGATTGCTTCAGCCTTGCAGCACCCAGTGCTAGGGAGCAAACCAGCTTGGTGGGGAGCCAGCACCTGCAGTGATACATGCAGGAGATTTGGTGTTTTGAACGCTTTGTTAGGGTCAGGAGCAGCCCTTGGCTCTGTATCCTTCAGGAACAAAAGTTCTCCCTGCTAGAGGCTTCCCTTTGAACCTGCTGCACTGGCAGATTGATCCTGCGCCCTCCATATGGTCCCTAATGAGAGCAGGGCTTGCTGGGATCCTGCTCTCAGATCCATGTGGGCAAGTTTCCATAAGTTAATTTGCTTTGCTGCAATGGACAGAAGCAGAGCCAGGTCTTCTCAGGAACCTTGAGCTTACAATGTGATCATCCACACCCAGCATCTCTGGGGCTGTGCACACACACCCCTCTCTAGTGCTGGGGGCAGCCAAAAATTTGGGAGATCCTCTGTGAAAAAAGCCAAGAAGGGCGGGGTACTCATTTTAAATTGATGGTGACTTGAAAATTATTTTTCTGCATAGTGGAAAGCAGAGTCATAAACTCCTTGTAGCATTAATCATAGATGTGTTTTAAGGGAAGATTGTTATCTCTCGGTCTGTGTTGTGTTAGCAGCTGAAGGTCCCAGCCCTGGCTCTGCTAGGAGCTCTCCTGACACGGGAGAGAAGGCAGCTCTTGTTCTGGAGAAATAATAACACATAAAAGGAATTATTAGGCGGTTATGGCCAATGGTAAAGTGAAGTTCTGTTGAACAAAGTGAAGGCTGCCCCTCAAAAAGGGGTGAGAAAGCAGAGAGAAGTTGGCCACGCTTCTGTTGTGAAATGGATATTTGGATGTGTCACTGCTACAGCTGCTCTCCTGCACTCCAGCTCCACAGGGATGATTGCCCACGCCCAGCACTTCAGCGTGTGGATGGGAGTGGATGGGACCATGGTGTGAGGGCTGTGCTGGGATGAAAAGAGCATCTTCCATTTGCATCCCTGAGCAGCCGTGTGTGTGCACAGCCAGCGCGCTCACTTCCACCGGAACGATCCCCAGGGTGTCTGGGCAGGCAGGGTGATAATGTAAAAGGAATGCAGGGAGGGTAAGGAGAGAAAATCAGCATCCTGGGTAAAATCCTGCCCTGGTCCCCAGTGGCAGTTGGCTCCTCTATGCACCATCTCTCCTCCCGCCCTCCCTGGGAAGGGCAGGCGCTGCCTGTACTTGTCATGCCAGTCACACACATGCTGGTGCACAGACTAACACCCTCCACAATAAATCTAAAAGATTAATTACTAGGAAAAAAAAAAAAAATCCCACAACCCCACTTGCAGCATTTGAAATGCGTCTCAACCGGTGCTCTGCTCTGGTTATTCATGGGGAAAAGAAATCACCTCCTGAATCGAGCAATTGAGAATGCAAATATCCCAGCCTGGCTCAAAAGAGGAATCAAGCTCTGTACTGTCAAGCTGATTAGCATCCTGTTCCATGGGGTACTGCCCTGAGTCCAGAGGGAAGATTTTGGGGACAACTATGCTTAATGCTTAGGGATGAGGTTTCTGAGTTTTGCCCAGAGAGAAATTACAGTCTTGCTACGCCCCGTCTGATGACAGACCATAGAGATGTTTTCTTGTTCTCTTCACAGCGACTGCCCTTTCTCTGGTGAGATCTTTCAGCCTTTTGTTTCCTGTCACTGGCCAGCTGTTTTTTGTGAGTTGAGTTTTTTTTGTTGTTGTAAAACTGAAGCTTTCTACAGGCAGTGGAACAAAGATTTTCTTTTTTCTCTTGTGAGCAGGGAGGGAAAGTACGTCGGAGCAGTTTCTCATGGGAGTGGGACTTCTGCTTGCAAGAAGGATTTTACACTTTGTTTTGCCTTTTTTCCCCCTTTCCCTGAAAGCAGTGTAGATGTGTCTTCCAGAAAGACTAGGAATTATATCCTGATCCCTTTCAGTCCATATCCCAGCAGTAGGGTGGGAAATGCAGCATTTGGGAGTTGGAAATACTCAGCAAGAAAGAAGCAAAATGAATCCCAGTCTGCTCCTTGTTGTTATGTCCCAATGAACATAAATCCTCTGTAACATCCCTCGTGGCCTGTTGCAGATGTCAGGGGGGAAAATAAAAGGAGAGCTCTCCTATGAAGTGCTGTTCATCCCTTCTTAGCCCTGTGCAGGAGCACGAGTGTGGCTGGAAATTGCAGTGGCAGTGACAGGCAGGTTGTGCGTGGTCTTTTTTCTCCCAAAAAGCTGCTGTGCATCCTTGTTTCACAACTTGATTTTTCAGCCAGACTTCACTCTTCTTTCTCCCTTTGCCATCCTGTTTCCCAAGTTTGCCTGCAGCAGTGTCCAGGAGACACTGGAGCTGTTTTGACATGTGCTGGCAGGGTGGGCCTGTTGGTGAGGACAAATCTCTGGATATTTCACGTGAGATGTGTCCCAGCCTTAGGTTTTTCCTGACCCACCCTGACAGACCAGGCCTGGGATGGGTTTGCTGCCACTGCCCAAGTTAAGCCTCTCCTGTTGGATTAAGACTGCAGAATCAGGGCTGTCAGTGCCGTAAAATCTGTGTTTGAAGTGGAATTTCCATTAAGTTCTCCCATTTCTCACAACCTGCTGCTGAATCTCCAAACATAAAATTTGTGTTGGGGGTATTTAGACTGGAGATCAGGGAAAGGTTCTTCCCCCAGAGGGTGCTGGGGCACCAAGCAGGTTCCCCAGGGAATGGGCACAGCCCCGAGGCTGCCAGAGCTGCAGGAGTGCTTGGACAGCACTGTCAGGCACAGGGTGGGAGTTTGGGATGTCTCTGTGCAAGGCCAGGAGTTGGAATTTGATCTTCATGTGCTTCTCTGATTCTGTAAATTAGAGCCACACCCTTTCAGTGTGGTGGCTGCTCTGCACATCCTTTAGCATAGAAATGCCTGGGGTGTTCAGCACTGTCCTGCTCATTCCCTGCTGCAACAAGTCCCTTCTCTTAATGTGTCTTTGGTTTTTGGGAGAGCTGGTAAGTTTGAGGCTGGATATAGGCATCAAGTTGTGTTTTCATGTAAAAATGGAATTTTTGAAGATCTAAATGTATGCAGTATTCATTGTAGGCCAGTTCAGCTGACTGTGGTGTAACAACAATTTTTGGAATTTAGAATCAATGTGGCTGTGGTACAGGGGTTGCTCCTGCTGGGACTTTTCCCCCCATTTCATCATCAAGTCAATGCATGGGATGAATGAAATCAGTAGCAGCATGTCTTGGTGAAATGTGACCTTTCCCCAGCACCTTCTGCCCGTCAGAGCCTGGACAACCATTGCCTGGGACAAAGTATTTCTAAATCAACATGATGGTAAAGGGGAGGGTGATGATTTCAGGTATGTCCTAGCAGGGTTCATGACACATGTGGGAGTTATCCAACCTGGATCTTTCTTTGTTAACTGGGTGTTATCTCCTTGATAACACTTTTGAGTTGCTCTTTTGCTTATGGACTTGTGTCAGCTTAATTACACTACATATGATGGTTGCCATCCTTCTGTTGCTCATGGAAGGGTAGCTGAGCCTGTGTGCCTCATGTAGAGAGAAGTGGAATTTCCATAAGCTCTCCCACTGCTCACAACCTTTAGCTGGATCTCCAAAATGTGCTGGAAACATTCCTTCCAGTTCCCTGCCTGGTGAAGCTTCTTCTTTTTGAGTTACAGCCATCAGAAACTATAAGAAATCTCAGTGTTTCATGTTAGGGATAATGAGTTTATCATTGAATTTGTCTCCTTTCCATTCCATTTTTGGCCTTACTAAACAGGTTTCCCTTGTTTCTTCCCCAGAATGCCAGGACTGGTGGGCAGCAGGTTGCAGACAGAACACTTCTGCACTTCCTGCAAACTGCACAGTCTGTTCTGCTGTGAAAAGCCTTCAGATAGTGACAGACTTCAGAGAGCTATCAGAAAAGCTCCAGAGGCATCAGCCTTTTCTAATCAAGGTAATGCAGGGATTTGTGAGCCTGGGTGATGAGTCCAGACTCTTGAACAGCACGAGCCCAAAACCCCTAGCCAGTATTTTCACCCATGAACTCACACTGCTCATTCAGGACATGTGTCTAAGAAGACATTTCACCCCAGGGTAAAGATGTGGGGGGAGAGAGCTCCCTGCATTGTTCCTCTGACTGATGATCACTGTGTTTGGACACTTAGCAATCCACGTGGCTGTTGCTCTTGGATGTGTTCTAGTGGGAGGGAAGTGGGAGCAGGGAACAGCCCTGGGGGCACAGCTTTTATCTTTGTTTCATGTTCTTTAAGACAGGGCAGCATCTCTCCTATGAAGAACTGAAGCATTTTCAGTCCCAGGATCCAGAACTGGCAGAGGTTATAATAGAAGAAAATTCAGCTGAATTATGGAGCTGCCCATTTTTCTTTCCCTGGTGAGTCAGACAAAACAAGTGATGGATGGACACATCCTTTCTGCACAGGTGCTCAAGCTCTGCCTGTGTGAACCACCAGTGCCTGCAAGTTGCAGTTTAACTGGAGGGAAGGTGTGCAGGAGTGGGTTACAGGCTGCTTCTGCTTGCTGGCACTGGTTTGTTCTGAGGACAAGACTTCTGCACTAAAAATGGAGAGTTGTGGCTTGGTCTCCAGGTATTGCTCCCCTTATAGAATAAAATTATCCCAGGAACTGCCTGGTCCTGTTCTTCAGGCTGTAAATCATCTGGGCTGTGATTTGATCACCTGAGGTAACTGGTTCATATTTCTATCACCTCTCTGCTCAGTGGAAAACCTCCACCACTGGTGCTGACTGAGAAGAGATGCCATGACTTCTGCAAACACTGAGAAGTCAAAGAATCCTGCAATTTGTGTTTGATCTTGTGCAGAAAATGTGGCCAGCTCTAATCCTGCCCCTGTTAACCAAAAGCTCTTTGCCAAAGCCTTTAGTGTGAACAACTCAGAGCTCTCTAAGGTCTCAGAGCAAGCACTGGCAGAGGGATGGTCAGGGTATAGAAGAATTTATCATGCCAGTCCCCTAGATAGGGATGTAAAAATAACAAGCCCCACATGACTTTTCCAGTTACATTTCCTGGTCTAGAGAACAGCCTTGGATCCCCCCTGCCTCGCCATGTGGGCTCAGTTATGGTTGTGTATGATACCAGCTCTCTGCATCTTTTGTAGTTAATGGATCTGGTCAATGACTTGGATCATTTTAAGGGAAAAGGGGAGGGAAATGAAGTTCAGGTATCCTTCAGGATCTGTTTGTTCCCTCTTTACGTGGTCCTGGTGCAGGAGCCCAGAGGAAAGTGTGAAGGAGCGCAGGTTGAAAGGCTGAGGTTGAATTTTGCTCCTGGCTCCCAGTCTGTCATGCTGTTTATCAAGCATGAATGTTTGGCAGGAATTTTATTTGGAAAGTAGCTTTTAAATGCAAACATTATCATTGTATGCTGATTCTTTAATATGGGCTGGTTTGTTTAGGAGCAAGTCCATGAATAAATCTCGGATTCTGCAGGAATTTTTCCCTGCTTCCTCTTTGCTGTCTTTCCCCAAGAGGGTGTCCCTGGAGAGCTGCTTCCTCATCCGCCATCCAGATTTGGGGAATAAGGTGAGAAATTCATTCCAGAGACATTTTTTTCCTGTCTCCCAGCAGCTCTGGGTTTTTGTGGGATTTGCAGGGTATTTTTAGCTGATGCAGTCCTGAAAAGGAGCATTTGGTGTTGCATCAGTTCTGTCAGTCCCTGTGTAAAGTGGCATCTCAAGGTGGCTGTGGCTCCCAGCAGTTGTGTCTGGTTTGGGGCAGAAGATTTCCTGTGTCCATCTCCCTTGGCAGCTGGAGATGTCACAGAAACAGAGGGACTTTAAAGATCATCTTGTTCCAGCGCCCCTTCCCTGCTCCATTCACGTGTCTGGCCTTGCTCTATAGCCGGGTGAGGTCTTTTTGTGCACAACTGGGCAGAATTGTTTTAAGAGTTGCATTTTAGGAGCTGTTCCTGGCAGTGAGTCCCACTCATTCTGAGACACTTCAGGCTTCTGGCCTGATCTCCTTCTCTGTGTTTTCCTGAGTTTTGGGGATTTTTAGGCTCTCCTTTGCCTTGGAGGAGAGGAGAAGCCTTGCATGCAGCTGAGATTGCACCTTGCATCTCAGCTAAGATTCTGTGAGCTGCTGGGAACTGGGGGAGCAGCAAACATGTTGTTTGCTGTGTCTCAGCTGCCTGCAGGGCAGTGACCTGTCCCTGCCTGGGGCAGACAGAGCCAAGGAAGGCTGGCCAGGCTTTTGAAATCCTCTCCTCCCATCCTAGAGCTACAGCCTGCACAGCCTCTTCGCTGTTGGGAGTGGGCAACTCACCCTGACCGTTGCACCTCTGGACACGTGCAGAGGACACTGTGAGATGTTCAAGGTGGAGCTGGAAGCTGGGGATTTGGGTGAGTACCAGAGCTGTGGCGTGCAGAGACTGGGAGAGCCCTTGGAATCAGGAGTCTGCTTCCAACTGGGTCTTTTCTGTCTGACACCTGGGATGGTGGTTTGTGCCATTGTCACCTCCAGGCTGGTGTGTGCCTGCTTGTCACAGCACAGGGAGTGATCCTTCTGGGCTGGCAGTTTGTGGCCTGGAACACCAACACCAATCTTCTGGGATACCAGGAGATGCTCAAAGCTGAGCAGTGTGGGTACACAAAGAGTATTACAAACCCAGTTCCCACTGAGGGAATTGTCTTTCCAAAGAGCTCCAGCATCCTTTCATGGGAAATGGGAGCACTCATTAAAGATGGGCTCATCTAACAGAGCCTCTCCATTGCCTCTTCCCAAGGTTATGCCAGCGCAGATCACTGGACAATGAACTTCATGGCCAGAGGGACAGAGCCAGCTGTGATTTGTGATGGAGCTGCCAGCTAAGGATGGTGGGGTGGGAAAACAGAGCTGTTCCCAGGACAAGAAGACTTTCAGCTTTGAAGCCAAGGCAACGTCTTGAGAGGAGCGAGCCGGGGCAACTGGGGCAGGCAGCTTTGCCACCCTGCATGTTTACAGTGTTTAAAAGTGACTGTTTTCCTGACCCTTGAGGTAATCCTTTGCCTTTCCTCAAATGTATTTTGGGAGAAGCTCAAGCTATTTATGACCCTCCCTGTCCCCTCAGGTAAGCCCTGGGATTGCAGCAAAGGGTTTTTTTTCCAGGAGGAGCAGATGGATTTCTCAGGATGAGATTCACCTTGTGTTCTTTGTGGATTATGGCACTTCTGAAACTTCCTGGGGGGGTTGGGAGTGGATGGGGTGTGTGACATTTCTGTGTACATTCCTCCTGAGGAGGAAGCTTTGAGCCTGTGTAGTCAGGCCAGTTCTATAAAGGGAATGAATTGGTGATGTGTCTCAGCTCTCCCTCATGTCTGCAGCTGTGTGAGCCCTGCAGAGCTGATCTTGCCTCCTGTTCCCGGGCTGGGGAGAGCCTTGAGCCTGAGGGCAGAAACTCTCACCCACCTCGTCCTTCTTGTACCAAAAGAATCTCTTCGGGCCTCTCTGTGTTGTGATCACCCTTCTGCAGCTCTCTGTCAGCAGGTTGTGAGTGAGTCAAATGGTAATTGTGCTTTTCTTCACCTCCACTTCCTTTCCTGCAAAATCACCAACACAGACACACGTGTTAGTTCTGGATGGAGCTGGGGCTGGGAGAGAGCAGCTCTGTCCAACTTTCACCTCAGACACCAAGGGCTGCACAGCCGTTCTCAGCTGCTCTTTGTTTTTGGAGGCACTGCCTGCGTTCCCAGCCCACGGTACCTCTGGGAGCACCTGAAACCTCCCTCTTCCCTGGCATATTTTTGCATTGACTCCTTCCAGACCTGGAACTCTGTCTTCAGAATGAACGTTGGTTTTTCCTGGGTCCTTTCCAAGCTGCCTTTGCGTGTTTCCTGCTGCTGGAGCAGTGCTGTCTCCAGTGCCCTGAGAGAGGCTCGGGTTTGGTGTTTGCAGGCTGCGGATGCTCCGGTCCCTTCCAAGTCTGGTCCTTTGGGTCTGATCCCACTGCTGAAGATCATTTACAGATGTGTCAGGCTGAACTCATAGGCCAGGGCTGGAGTTCAGGACATACTCTCACACTTGTTAATATGGAGTTGGGAGGGGTTTTGGTTGACAGTGAGTTAACTCTGTTCTCAGGAGCAAGAGCCTTTTTCTCTGTAAATATTTTAGGTACATGTAAAATGACAGATTGGGAAAATGTCTGTCCAGCCTTTGTTTTTGAGGAGAATGGGAGCAAACATTGTGCTAATCTGATCAGGAGCTGACAAAAGCTGCCAAGTGGGATGACCACGTCTGGCTCCTGTACAAGAATAAGGCAAAGGACAGTTCCTGCTCCAAAGAATTTAGTCTGAGGCCTTGACACTACAAACACTTCTATGCATAATCCTTGTTTTTCTCCTGTTAAAACAATGAGACCAAGCCCAGCACCTGTGTCAGTCTGTGCATGGCCCTTGGTGCTGGACACACACCAGATCTAGTAGAACCAAAGGGGGAGAGTCTGGCTCTCTCAGGATAGAAAAGGACTAATATAATTTGTTACAAACTATTAAAGGGAATTGGACTAATAAAATTGCCATTAGTATTCTCACTGCTTGGAGTGTATTTCACACTCATGACACTACATTCAATTTTGTACATGCCAAGACACACACACGCCACCCCTCTCCCTCCTCTTAAAGCCTGGGTCTTAGTTAATGGAAATTTGGGAGTTTGGTGATGGCAGAATTAGGGCCTCATTAGTGACTGTTGCTATTTACTCTTTGGCAGCTTCTCAAATCAAATTCAAAGGCTGACAAGGTTACTTCACCTCTTACTGGTTTTGTATCTGAACCATTTTTGTAAAGCATTTGCTCAAAGATGCTGCTGGAGCCATTCTTGCTGAGATTGCGGCGGTTCGGTGACACTGTCACTGCTAAGTGTCCTTGACTGTAACTTGTAAAAGAGCTGCAGAGACAATTCCCAAGTGTCTGTGAAATGCCTGGATTTTGAGAGTCACACTTAAGCCATTGTGGCTGTCTGGCTCTTATGGGAAGAAGCAGAGAAAATGCATCTATTTACAGTTTCTGTTTGGCCTGGGGGGAGGAGAGGGAGGAAGGGGCAGGTTTGTGTTTAGCAGAAGTGTTCTCACGTAGTGCTTCTCCTTTCCTTGAAGAGTTGCAGCTGGTTGGACAGGAGCTGGTGAGTCTGGCCTGTTTGCAGAGCAGCCTTCCAAGTGCACTTTATGGGCTCTGCATAAGTTTCCAGCTCTGTCTCAGCAATACATTGCATATGTCCCAACCTCGCTCCCTTTGGAGTTTACATCATTTGTTTTTAAGCTCTCCAGTATATTTTCTCTTCCTTTTCCAAAAGCTGTAAGGAATTAGCTGCTAAACTAAAACAGGAGGGCAGTTCTCCTGCTGATAAAGAGCCGATTTTGGCTGAAGTGCAGAGCCCCAGTCTGCAGCACAGCTTCCAGTGCAGCTCCTGTCTCCAGCTGCCAGAGGAGTGGTGCTCACACCTTCCACATCCCAGGGCGGGCAAGGAGCCACGGTGGGAAACCCGAGAGTGAGGCCACAATGGCAAAACTGAGATGGCCAAAGGGAGGTTCTGACACACTTTAAGCTGTGGTCATCTTCCTCATCCAGAGCTCCAGCTTCACAGAGTCCCTGGAAAGGCTGCAGGACTTCCCTAGAGATCCTGGTGGTCCTAGTGGCCTGCTGAGGTGCAGCTGGGGGGAACAGGGCTGTTCCTGCAGCTATTGAGGTTTCACAGCCATGATCAGATGATCACAGAGGGGGTGTCCCACCGTGGTCTCCCTCACCTCAGCTCTCCTTTTGCACTCTTTGTGCTGGTTTGGACAATCTCCCACTCCCACTCTGCCCAGCTCACACGAGTTCTCATTCAACACATTTTAAAATCCCTTTTCGTGCTTCAGAGCTCATTGCCTGTGAGCTGGGAGATGGATTTCTCCTCACCCCACATCCCCAAAGCTGCAAAGCTGCTCTGAAATCACACCAGAAATCGGTACTAGCCATGAGCCCAGTGGGCAGAGGTGAGCAGGAGCCACCTCTGCACTTGCCAGGCTGGAAGGATGGGCTGTCCCCATCAGCTGGGCTGGAGGATCCTGGTTTAAAGCTGCTCCCCAAAGCAGGGGTCACTGAACGGTGCTGTCAGTCAGTCCTGAACTCAGGGTAACTGAAAGGAGGAGAAAGGATTATTATGATTTACTTCAGTACCAGGAAATCAGCGGCCCCCACGGGAGCAAAGCTGGCAGTTTCTATTGATTCTTTTTTTTTTTGCTTGCTTTGTTACTTTTCAGTTTTTTTCCCTGCCCACTGTTATTGCACACACTGATTCCCCCGAGGGGTCTCTTTGCAAGGCCCTGGAGAGCTTTGAGTCAGATTTCCCATGAGTCTCCAGATTTCAGCTTCTCCCACCAGGGCTGTTTTTGCAATGCTCTCAAGGAGAAGCTGGTTTGTCTAGGCTGGATCAATGCACCTCCCTTCCCTCATGGCCTCCTGAGCTACAGCAGCAGCAGGAGAGCATCTCATGGTAGAGATGTGAGCTCTGTAAACACCAGTGTCTCAGAAAAGGGGATCCTTCAGCCTTGAAAGGCTTTGGTTCCCTCCCTCCAGGAGGGAAGTTTCCCTTCCACACACCCCAGTCCCAGGTCCACGTTCAGCCTCGTGGCCCCCAGGAGAACTGAACACTCCTGGGGTGAGGCCATTTCGGTGGGTGCACAAAGAGCTTTTGCTTCCTGCAAACCAAACTTTCTCCTCTTGGTAAATTTTATAGGTAGAACTCGATATCCTCCTCTTCAGGAACCTCCTCCTTGTAAAGGGCAGATTTAGTGTCCTGCTGAGTTAGACAAGGGAGATGCTGGACTTCCCTTTGCTTTGGAGATTCAAACAAATGGCAGGTGATTTATTTTTAGCATTATCTCCATGTCTTGGGGAGGGGAGCCACATTCTTAAGGCTCAGAGGTGCTGGGAAGTAAAGCTATATATGCATAAAGACTGTTTCAATGCTGAACACTAAATTCAGTGATGGATTAAAAAAAAAAAAAGAATGTGAATATGCACTTAATGCAGAATTTTATGGATGGTCCTAATTTAATATATTGCAAACTTTGTAAATACTTGGGAAAAGCCTGTAAAGTGTGTAAATAAATGAGATTTGTATGTAAGAAGAATAAAAACTTTTTTAAATTTTGCAATTAAATACAAGTGTTAATGACCCTTTTCCCTTTTCCTGATTTTTATTTTCATGTTGCATGTCAGCTGTTTGAGGGGTTATTTCACCTTTTTTTAGCTCACTTTTTCTAAAGGAAGTGTAATTTTAAATGAAAAGTCAGAATGCTTTTGTTAGAAAAATGTCCTAAGAAACACTTTGTGAAAAAGGAGCAGTTTGGGAAATGATCTGTGGGTTTTAGCCTGGTTCTCTGAACAAAGTTGATGCAACAGCTCTGCCTGTCCCTCCTTTCTTTTCTTCCCAGCAACAATCTCCATGTTTCCTTCACAATTCAGTTGATTTTAGCCAAACTTTGAGGCGTGGAAGACGATAAACTCCTCCAGAGCTCATAAATCCGTGCGAGTAGGGAGAAGAGAGAGATCCTGTTACTCCCACACCAGTGCAGGAGCCTGTTAGACACGGGCTGGAGACCCTCGAGACGTGAGTCAGTGAAGCCCAGGCTTGGTCACTCCTGTGCTGCAGAGTGGGGCCTCTCTGGAGCCACCAGGCTGGAGCAGAGCCTGTCAGGTGTTGGTGTGTGNACTGGGGAGCTGCTGTGCTGCAAACTGCTCCCAGCAATTGCATCTTGCTGCCTTTGTTTCTAACACAGCTGCATTCCAGGGATAGAGGAGGACCTCTGTGAAAACAGGGCTTTGCTGGTTGCTCTGGGATTATTATAGTGGGTGACACTGTGGGTAGTAAGTGGGTACTTACTACAGGTCATCTGTGAGGAGGAGAAAGTTGATGAGGTTTTCTATGGGCAGCTGGAAGCAGCCTCATGGTCACAGGTCCTGGTTCTGCTGGGGAACTTGAACCATCCTGATATTTGTTGGAGAGACAACACAGCTCCACACAGCCTGGAAGTCCAGGAAGTTCCTGCAGATCATTGAAAATGACATTTTGATACAAGTGGTGGGGGAGCCAAGGAGGGGAGGTGTGTTTCTGGACCTTGCTCTACCAAACCAGGAGGGACTGGTTGAAGATGGGAAGGCTGGGGAAAGCCTTGCCTGTAGTGACTCATGTTATGGTGAAACTCAGGATCCTGCGTGGGGAAGCAAAGCAGTAGCAGGGCCAGAACCCTGATTTTCCAGCCAGCCAGTTCAACCTTTCCAAAGAACTACTTGGAGGAATCCCATGGAATAGCACTCTAGAAGGGGAGGGGGCCCAGGAAAGCTGGTCAGTATTCAAGCATCCAAACTCAAGACCAGTGTATCCCCATGATCCAGATATGAAGCAAAGGGGGCAGGAGACCTGCATGGAAGAGCAGGAAGGTTTTAGCAATTCTCAAATG
This sequence comes from Hylia prasina, assembly GCA_013397195.1. Classification (NCBI taxonomy): domain Eukaryota; kingdom Metazoa; phylum Chordata; class Aves; order Passeriformes; family Sylviidae; genus Hylia; species Hylia prasina. Next base: position 416,119 of record VYXD01013265.1, on the reverse strand, counting down.
GAAGAAAGAAATTTATGGGGTGCTGAAAAAGGGACAGGCACAAGAGGTCTATAGGAACATCCTTGGGGTATGCAGAGATGCAACAAAGAAGGCCACAGTCCACTTGGAATTGAGTCTGGCAAAGGATATCAAGAACAAGAAGGGCTTCTCCAAGTACATCAGCAGCAAAAGGAAGATTAGGAAACTGCAGGGCTGCTGCTGAATCCAGTGGGTGTCCTGGGCATGGAAGACACAGAGGAGATGAAATTACTCAACACCTTCTTTGCCTCAGTCTTTACTGCTGAGACCAGCCCTCAGGAATCCCAGACATTGGAAGTAGGAGATGAAGGATAGAGAAAGGAAAACTTGGTCACAGAAAGTTGAGAGAGATCAGCCAGGCAGACTCAACACCCATAAATCCATGGTGGGATGCACCCACAGGTGCTGAGGGAGCTGGCAGAGGTTGTTGCTTAGTCACTCCCCATCAGCTTTAAAAAACCCTGGAGAAGGAGAGAGGTGCCCCATGATTGGAGAAAAGCCATTGTTAACTCCTGTCTTCAGAAAGGGCAAGAAGGAGGATCTGGGAAACTCCCAGCCTGTGAGCCTCACCTTCACCCCTGGAAAGGTGATGGAAGACCTCATTCTGAACATCATCACCAACCACCTGAAAGTAAGGAAGGTTATTGGGAGTGGTCAGCACGGATTCACCAAGAGGAAATCCTGCTTGACCAATCTGACGCCTTCTGTGATGGCATGGCAGGATGGGTTGATGAGAGGAGAGCAGTGGGTGGTGTCTACCTTGACTTCAGCAAGGTTTTTGACACTGTGTCCTGTAACATCCCCATGGATAAGCTCAGGAAGTGTGAGCTGGATGAATGGACAGTGAGGTGGATCAAGAACTGGCTCAGTGGCTGAGCTCAGGGGGTCGTGAGCAGGGCAGAATCCAGCTGGAGGCCTGCAGTGAGTGGCATTCCCCAGGGGTCAGTACTGGGTCCAGTCTTATCCAATTTATTCATCAACAGCCTGGATGAAGGGGTAGAATGGACCCTGAGCAGGTTTGGTGATGATAGAGAACTGGGGGAGTGGCTGATCCACCTGAAGGCTGGGCTGCCATTCAGAGGGACCTGGACAGGCTGCAGAGATGGATGGAGAGAAACCTAATGAGGTTCAACAGGGGCAAATGCAGGTCCTGCACCTGGGGAGGGATAACCCCAGGTACCAGCACAGGCTGGGGGTGACCTACGGGAGGGCAGCTCTGCAGAGAAGGACCAGGGGGTCCATGAGTTGACCGTGAGCCAGCAGTGTGCCCTGGGGCCAGGAGGGACAATGGGATCCTGGGGAGCATTGGGATGAGTGTGGTCAGCAAGTCAGGGAGGTGATCCTTACCCTCTGCTCTGCCCAGGGGATGCCATATCTGTGTTCAGTTCTGGTCTCCAAGTTCAAGAAAGGAGTCACTGGAGAGAGTCCAATGGAGGCCATAAAGATTAGGGGAGCATCTCTCTGATGAGGAGAGACTGCTGGAGCTGGGCCTGGTTAGTCTGGAGAAGACAAAACTGAGAGGAGATCTCATCAATCCATATAAATATATCCAGGAGGTGTCAGAGGATGGTGTCAGACTCTTTCTAGTGGTGCCCAGCAACAGGACAAGGAGCAACGGCCATAAGCGTGAAACACAAGATGTTCCACCTCAAGACAAGAAAAAACTTCATTCCATGGAGGGTGGCAGAGCACTGGAGCAGGGACCCAGGGAGTTATGGAGTCTCTCACTCTGGAGACATCTCAAACCTACCAGGATGTGTTCCACGTCCATCCTTGGACTGCATGATTTTGAGGGNGGAGAAGACAAAACTGAGAGGAGATCTCATCAATCCATATACATATATCCAGGAGGTGTCAGAGGATGGTGTCAGACTCTTTCTAGTGGTGCCCAGCAACAGGACAAGGAGCAACGGCCATAAGCGTGAAACACAAGATGTTCCACCTCAAGACAAGAAAAAACTTCATTCCATGGAGGGTGGCAGAGCACTGGAGCAGGGACCCAGGGAGTTATGGAGTCTCTCACTCTGGAGACATCTCAAACCTACCAGGATGTGTTCCACGTCCATCCTTGGACTGCATGATTTTGAGGGCCCTTCCCACCCCAGCTATTCTGGGATTCTGTGATTTTGAGAAAAGGGACAGGAGGTAGAAGAGGGGACCCATAACTGAGGGCTCAGGGGATGGCTGAGGTTTGGAGCAGCAGAGGCTTGAAGAGAAGAAGAATGCCAATCCTGGGATTAGGATTAGGGCATGGGGAGTGACCATGCATGTGTGTTGGCACCAGCCCCAGTGCAGCCTCTCCATCAAGGCCGATATGTGACACGGGTGTGTCCCACGTGGCTCCAAAACTCTAATAAATACATTTCCTCCCCAGTCTTCAAGCTGTTGGGTGTTCCTTGCTTTTGGGAGGTGCTTTAAATCTGACTGCCAGAGCCGTGGGCTGCTGAGAGCAGAAGCTGCCTGCACGATGCTGAGCTCAGGTCTTCCTCCCGTTCTCCTGGTGCTCTCAGTGCTGGAGCTGAGCTGGTCCCTGAGTGATGAAGAAAAGAAGATCATCTTGGATGAGCATAATAAATATCGCTCCCAGGTCTCTCCTCCTGCCAAGGCTATGATGAAGATGGTAAGTGGCTTTTATTGCAGAGGAATGTTGGGGTGTTTGTGTGGTCCAAGGCTTGATCTTAATGCAAGGAGGGCTCAGGGTGTTCCTTAGGGGAGGCAGAGCAATTCTCATGTAGGGTTACAAGTCAATGGAGGGGTTCCCTGAAGTGCCTCTAAAGACTTTCCTTTACCTTTGGAGTTGTCTTTGACCATTTTCTGGAAGTTCCTACGTGTGATGTGAGTCCCCAGATGCTCTTCCATGAGAGTGATGCAGGTCTCAGTCACAAGAGTGCCTGCTGGAGCTCCCTGTGATGGCAGGAAGGGCAGGTGAGAGCTGCCCTGAGCAGGTGCCATGAGCTGGAGATTCTGCCAAGAGCTGGTGGGGGAATCCTGCTGTGTGGGACATCCTGCAGTGCTCTGTATTTGCATCAACTTCAAACATGTCAGTCAAGTGTGTCGTTATTTGGGCCCATCATGCTCCTACTCCTCCCCATGCCTTGTGCAGGGCTGCCTTGGATGTGAGGGATCCCCTGTTTTGCTTGAGGAAATTGAGACAGGTCCCACCTCACATGTGACTGCAGTGAGAGCATAACTGAGCTCTAGAACTGCTGCTTTTTGTCTTGTTCAGACTCTTGATTTGATTAGAACTTGGCTATCAAGTTTTATCTTGCACCACATGTGATCTTGCCTCACTGTTTACAAATCATGGGGAGGAGGAGAAGGACAGCTGTTTATCCTGGAAAGTTGTTGCCCTTTCCTCCTTGGGTCACAGTGTGCTTGGAGGACACCTCACCAAAGTTGCCTAGGCTGAGTAAAGCCTTTGTGGGCTGGTAAATGGGAACTTAACAACCAAACATTACCAGAAATTCAGGGAGAGGAGGCCTAACCAGTGACTGCAGACTCAAAGGGTGCAGAGCCAGAACCCTCAGCACTGTGATGGTTTCTCCACACTGAGTTGAGATGCTCCATGATGGTGTTAGATAAACTCCAGAAGAGGTTGTGAGAGTCGTGCTGGTGCCCTGCCTGACCTTCTCCTGTTTGACCCATAAGCCAAGGCTTGTGCTGGGACTGACCACGGAGCTCCCCTCTCCTGAGGACTGTGTTGGGTAGGAGCTTGAATTTTCCTCATGAATGGGGGAAACTGCAGCCAGAGAGCACAGGGGTCCTTGGAAAGTGCCTTGTTCCTGTTGGAGAGCCCAGTGTCCCTCTCTGTGTGCTGACACCGAGCTCCTTTCAGACCTGGGACACGGACCTGGAGGTTGCTGCTCAAACCCACGCAGAGAGGTGCATCTGGGGCCAGAACGGAGGCCGAGGCAGGGCAAACCTCTTTGCTATGGCTTCAACCCTGGATGTAAAATTGGCCACTGAAGAATGGAACGGGGAGTGGAAGTTCTACAACTTGACAAAATCCAAGTGTGACCCCGGGCAGACATGTGACAACTATACCCAGGTACCAGCTGCTGGGGTGGAGGGGCTCTTGGGACAGGAGCTGTACCAGTGCCCCAGCTTCTCCCAAAACCTTTGCAAAAGGACAGGGAACCAGGTGGGATTCATAATGATAGAGGCAGATCTGGGCATGGTGTCAGCCATGAGTGGCCTTTTGGAAAAGACCTTTTTTGAGACAAGCTCTACAGCCCTTTTTTTGGCTGCTCAGCAGAGCTCAGTGCCAGCTTGTTTGGGGTAGAAGGATGAGGTCTGAGTGTTTCTTCACACCTTGGGTGGGAGCAAGGAAGAGAAGAGATGGTGGTGGTAAGTATGTGGATGGATGGATGGGTGGATGGATGGATCCAAGACCAAAGCAGAGCTGGTGATGCTCTGCCTGGGTAGACTATATGGTAGGAAAGCTGTGGCACTGGAATATAGGACCTTGGGAACGTGGCTCAGACAGGGGCAAGGGGGAAGATCCTGTATGCCAAAGCAACATCAGGATATGGGATCTGGGGCACAGGCTGGGAGATGAGGAAGATATTGGAGCAGCCTTTAAAACCAGGGGAGAGACTGCCTTCACCCAATCCCCTCACCTTCAACCCTGATCTTTGCCTTAGGTGGTCTGGGCAGAAACAACTCGTGTTGGCTGTGAGAAGAGTTTTTGTAAGAAGATGGATGGAATTGAAACAGAGAATGTACAGCTGCTTGTTTGCAAATATTTCCCCCCGTAAGTTCCAGGCCTCAATGCCCATCCCCTGCTCTGCTCT
>VYXD01013265.1:373940-399252 GCA_013397195.1 Hylia prasina | reverse complement strand
CCAAACCCCACCACAACCACCACAACCACCAAACCAACACCCACCACCACTGCCAAACCAACACCAACCACCCCAAACCCCACCACAACCACCACAACCACCAAACCAACACCCACCACAACCACTACCACCACCAAACCAAACCCCGCTACCACAACCACCACCAAACCAACACCCACCACACCAAAACCCACCCCAGCTGTAGATAAGACAAAACTTGCTACAGCCACAGCCAAACCAACATGTACCACCACTACAGCCAAGCCAACACCTGTTGCTACAATGCTAGCACCTGCCACAACAGCAAAGACACAACTGAAAACTACCACAACCACAAAGCCAGAACCAGAAAGACCTGATCCTACTGAGGCAACTGGGACCACTCTTTCCTTTGAGCCCACCTTAGACCCAGATTATAAAGTATCTCCAGAGGCAGACAGTGGAGAGGCTCTTAGCTCCTTCACTACAGAGGATCCAGCCTTATTAGAAAGCGTGGGCACAGCCTTCAGCCCCAGATCAGTCCCAGAAAGAAAGAAAGTTGTCAAAGAGGATGAGAAAGACAAATCAGCCTTTTCTAGTCCATCTCCACCCCTCAGCCAAGCTGTTCCAGAGATGAAGTTAGCTTTCAATAGAGCTGAGCTCATAACCCCCTCCAAGTCAGTGTTCCTCAGCCCTGAAGAGCCCACGTTCTTGCGCTTAACATCATCCTCCAAAGACAAAAAAGGGCCGAGCCCCCATTTCCAGACCTCCCTCTCAGGTAAGGCAACCGTGGAGTTTGTCCTGGCATGGACACTTGGACATTCAGGGATCCCCAAGCAGCATGGAGAGGGCTTGGGAGGAGCAGTGTCAGACTGGTCCTTTGGATCCTCCTCTTGTACGTGGCACCAAGCCTTTTCCTCACTCTTTGCTCTAACAGTTGGATGTCCCTGAAGCATGGTCCCATTCACAGCCTGCTCCCACTAACGCACAGCTTCCCTGGACCAGAGCTCTGCTGCCTCACAGTGCCTCGGGGCACATCACGGCACACCTGCATGAATGGGAGTTTCTCTTCTGCCAGATATTCCCCTCTAACTCCACATTTTCCTCTCTTCTTCCAGCAGGTGCCCTGGACACAGAAGAACTGGAGACAAACTCGGACCAGACAAGTGTGGATCCACCCAAAGGTGGAGCCCCCAGGACCTGCTTGGGGCTTTGGCTCTTCCTCCTCCCCAGTGCCATCCTGGTGGGCCTTCTGCTCTGAAGGGTCTTCCTCAGCTGTCCCTGCACCCCTCACCAAGGCCTTTGTCAGCGCTGGTGGTTCCACAGCCCTGGTGGGCTCAGGAGACTCCTTGGACAATTCACACGCTCCCTCCTTGCGCCGCCTTCTCTGCTGCAGCCCCGGCGAGCCAAGGGCAGCTGGCAGTCCCCGGGGAACTTTGTCCCCTTCCTGAGGAGACCTGAGGGCAGGAGGGTGTTTGCCATAATGCTGGTGACCTGGGATGCTTCTCCTTTTTCCTGGCCTCTGTTCCATTTCCAGGCTGGAAGTGTTGAGCTCTCCCATCCACCCGCCCGTGTGGCCGGCAGGCCCCGCCACAGTGTGACCCTGGGGACAGCAGGGTGGCTTGGGGACAGTGAGACATGGTGGTTGGCGTTGGTGTTTTTTTTCCAGCAGAAATTCTCTTTTCCTTGCCAATGTGTCCATCTCAATTTTGGACAAGTTTTACCTCTTTCCTTTCTTGTCCAAAAAAGTGGCTTTTTTGAGGATTTCTGTTTCCTCCTGTTCTGGTGTAGCTCTGGCCAGTATTACCCAGCTGTTCCCCTTTCCTCCTCACACTCTGCAGCCTTTGCCTCCTCCAATGCCAAAGATTTATTTTACGCGTGTGCCTGCACCTGTGTGCATGCACAGAAGAGAAACCTTCAGAGCTGAGAGAAGCCAGCAGCTCCTTCATGTAGCTTTTCCCTGCATGGCTTCATTCTTTGCATCATTTCAGTGTATTTCAATTTAGATACAGATTCCTCTTAAGGTGTAACTTGTGTGTGTGTGTGGTCAAGGAGAACAAGTCCCCAGGTGTTTTGGTACAATCTGAGCTCCAGAGGTACAAGTGACATTGTTAGAGGTTATTGGTGGCTCCTGGGCTCCTTGCAGGACCACTGGCATTGTCTGGGCCACTGTGTTTGGTTACCCCACGTCTCTCCTCCCTTCACCTGAGGATTCCCAGTCAGGTGTGTTAAATATGTGACAAGCTTTGCAAACAGGTGGAAGGAAGATAATGGGGAGGTACAGCCCCTTCTCTGGTCATTGCAACCTTTCATTTCTTACAGATGAGGTGGAGGACGACCTGAAGGCCATTATTCAGATCCTCCACTGCTGCTCTGTCCTGTGCATCCCCAGAGCATGCACTGAATAAATCCTGTTGTGAAAGTCTGTTCACTGTCTCTCTGGGGGAGCTGGACACCTGTGAGCCACTTATTATACCTGTAAAATGCTCTTAATTGTGTGTTCACATAGAATTTCTAAAAGACAACATGACTTCTGTAGGTCCTGAAGGGGTTTTTTTGCCTTTCCAAAAGCATCCATGTGCTGTTTTTTGTAAGGGTGTAACTTAATGTTTTTAAAGCTGTGTAAAAGCAGCAGGAGGCCATGGGGATTGAGGATGACGTAGGGAATTTTTCCTGAGTATCCAGCTGAGTGTAAAGTAAAAATGTGTCCCCACCAGGAACTCTTGGGCAAGGGAAGCAAGAGAAAAAGAGCTCAGAGCAAAAAAAAGGAAAATCTGTGGCTGGAACACTTCTGGTTCTCTACTTTAGGAAGCCCAGCACAAGCCTCTCGCACTCTAAACACACAATTTCATCTTTGCGGCACAGAAAAAAATTAAATACAAGTGTACGTCCCCAGATTCTGTGTTTTTGCTGCACTTTCACCTCAGAACATCCATCTGGGAGCAGCATAAGGGGAAAGAGCTTCACGAGGCAGATTCAGCACTGGAGTGTTTGTGGTGTCTGACTTTGCCTTTTGCTTTTCCCAGCAAAGCTGCCCTGGAGCTCCACATTTCCCTTCTCCCGACCCCTGCTGCAGGAGCCGGGCAGCACCAGGTGTCCTGCAGGAGCCCTGCGGGGTGTGCTCAGGTCACTGGCCACTCCAGCCCAGCCAGGCAGTGACCAGCAGATGGCACTGGGAGAGGCCCCGCTGAGAACTGGGCAGCTCAGCTCGCCCCGCATGCCCTGCCCGCGCTTCGGAGCTTTATTTCACCGCCAGCCTCAGATGTGGTTAAGGATCAGATTAAAAATAACCTGGTGCCCAGGTGCCGTGGCTGCTGCACGCTCTGCCAGCAGGCTGAGCTCCTGCTGCCGAGCTGCCTTCGGGGCACAAATCCATCCCTGGCTTATGGACAGATGATAAAAATGCAGCCCCGAGGCTGCTCCTCACCCGGGTGAGGGGAGAGGGGTCAGAGCTGGGAGAGCATTTCAGGACCTCCTCTGGTTCTGCAGATGTGTGGAGGACAGTGTAGCATTGGCTAGAAGTTCCCCAGAAACACTACAAAGAGCAGAAAACCATTTCTCCTTGCAGCAGGATCAGGGCACTTGGGCAAGCCCTGATTTCTTGCAGTGCTGGATCCCCCACCCTGCTGAGAGGCATCGAGGCACAACGGTGCTGCTGATTGACAGCCAGCAACATAATCCAGGACTGCAGTGTTCTATCACTGGTGTGGGGCCTTGTGAAAACTCTTGAGTTGTGTTTTCCTGAAGGTTTTGACTTGTGGGGCCAGGCTGTTGTGCAAGGACCTATTTATAGAGTTCCTTGCAGCAGCAAACTCCAACCCAGAAGGAAATCCGCTTTCCTCTTGCCCTGCTCCCTGGGACAGCGGGGCTGAGCCTGCCCACACAGGCACTTGGGGGCTTTGGCTTAGTCCTAATTTTGGTGACGCAGTCAGACATGAAATGATCACACAGAAACCGGGAATCTTTTGAGATGCAGCGCTGAGGCCAAAAGGAGTGCTTTGTTTATTAATTTCCAAATATATACTTTTATCAAGGTGACAATGGATTGGAAGGTGAAATTCCCACCTCTCAACTACATTGAGTAGTTGACATTCTCTTCCCATGTAAAGGAATGCAAACATTGGCCATATTTACAAAAAAACAATTCTTTGTTTATGTTAAAAAGCATGGGAAAGTGAGAAACTCTGACTCCAATATGAAACATCAGAAGGCTAAGAAAATTCTGGGTGACAATTTGGGCCTTTTGGCCAGGGCCGGGTTTGGTGTGGTGCACAGGGGAGGACACAAACATTCAAGGGTGACTCTTGCAGCATTTCCACTCCATTTCTGGGGTTGGCACAAAGGGGCCTCTGGCACTGGGGTGACCCTGGCAAAGATTCTGCCAGGTTCTTACAGCCCCATGGCCCTGTGTGCTGGGAGCAGGAGCAGGCATTAACCCTCAGCTGGGCTTGGGTTCAGTGGTGGGATTTGTGGTGTTTATGAGGCCTGGCTTCTTTATGAACCTCACCTGCTTGGTTCCCTCCATTCCTGGGCCTGTTTCCAGCAGGGACAGGGAGGTGTTTGCTGCTGGTTGAGGGAGAGGAGGTTCCTTTGCCTCAGCTCCTGACTCTCCCATGAATGCAGTGGGTCAGAACGGTTGGGGTGAGCACATACACCCTGCTGGGGGATTTGCATTTGGGGTTATGCTGCTGGCAGGTCCATGCAGCTTCCAAGTATTCCCTGAGAGTGTTTGGGCTGAAAATGCTCTCGTGCCACAATGTCCTGTGAGGGCCTGGGGAAGGACTCACCTTTCTGGATCTTGCTTCCTGGCTGCTTTTTCTAAAAGAAGATGCCTTGGCCTCCCTGTCCCTGTGATGTGGCTCCCCCAGTGCCACGTGCTGCAGGATTGTGGCCAGTGATCAGGTGGGTGTCCCACATATCCATGGGTGTAAGCTTAGCCAGGCTGGTCACTCTCCTCCTGGGCAAGGCTGCCCTTTTCTTTATGCCAGGATGAATTGGAGCAATTAAACATTACCTGGGCATTTTTAGCTCTTGATGGGATTTACTTGGGTTAGCAGACCCAGGAAGTTCTTGTGTTCTCCTCTTGCTGGTATAAACATTATAAACATGTTTACAGCAAGGACAATCCAGGGCAGAGGAAAGCCCAACCTGCAGCCCTTGAGGGTGAGGACTTGTGCTGAATATTTGTGTTAGGAAAGCACCTGCTGGCAGCCAACACAGGTGGTCTCATCTTGGCCAACTCAGTCTATCCCACATCCTCATCCTGTGGCTTCTCTTTCACTCCCAGGATTTTGGTCAATCAGGAACAGTGACCACCCCTCGAGAAGTCCCAGTTCACCAGCCAAGCTCACTTCAGGGCAATAAAAAGACTCTGTTTTAAGAAAAGTCAAACCAAGTTTATTTTCACAAGGGACTATCTCCAGCAATATTTTATTCATGGCTTCCAGCTCACATAGTTCCACTGTTTGAGATTCTCTGCATTATTATCAACGCCATGCAGGGGGACTGAACGAGGGACTGAACTAATCCCGTCTGGCACACGTGGGATTAGCTCTTTTCCAGGGGACACCCCTCCAGATGAAGTGGATATGCTGCCCTGTTCCCATGCTTGTGGTGCTATTTTGGTACCTTCCAAGTAATCTGTGGGCAGGAGCCCTGCCCCTGAGCAAGCAGCTGGAGGATAATAATGCAGCTCAGAGGACCAAGCTGTAGTTTTGCACAGCAAGTTGCCAGGACTGCTGAAAAGCCAGATTTATGGAGAGAGGGCTGCATTCCTTGGCTGCTTGGAACTGCAGCATCCCCACCCACCAGCTGTGTCCCAGCCTTGCTGCAGCTACGCCCTGTCCCAGCAGAGGGGCCTGAAATGAGCTGCTCCATTCTGGGGACTCCCACGGCCCCGGCTGCCAGCTCTGGCTCTCCCTGTGCCTTTGCTCAGGGTGAAATTTGAGGGCTCCGATTTCTCTTTGCTCTCTCCCTCCCACTTCATCTGAGAAGGTGTCCTCTGCTTGCCCTCGCTCCCCGGTGTCTCGGATCTCAGCGTCTCCCTGGCAGTAAGATGGTTGTGATAATGGCCTGAAATGTCCTTTCTGATGCAGCCCTGATCGTGTTACAGCTCCACTCGTGCTCTTGATCCTACTTACTCTGGAAAACGGCAGAGGGAGAGTCCCATCTGCTCCCAAGAAAGAGAAGTATTAACAATTCCCTGTCCCTTGGGAAGGGCCAGAGCTCTGAAGCGTGATGACTTCTGTTGTCAGGTGCCTGGGAGAACCCAGAAGGATTAGAACCTGCTCCCTTTGGCTCATGTCTCTTCCCTACCTGTCTCCACTTCAGGACAAGATTTCAGTCTGAATCATTGGCTCAACCTGTGTAAATACCCAAGAGCCCTAAACTTCCCTGACAGGGTTTGCATGTGAGTGAGTTCATTTGATAAGGGATTATCAGATCAGAAAGAACCACCCTCTAACTCTGTTCCATGGGACAGGCTGGGAACTTGTCCAAAACAAAATGCACTTCCTGAGCAGGGGCCAAGCAGCCAAATCTGATCAGCTCCCAGGGCTCTGAGCCCACAGGCTAAGCTTGCCCTTGGGTCTGGTTCTGAACCCAAACTTCAGAACTGGGCACAACAAAATCAAACCATGAGCTCAGATCTGTCCCATTTATACTAAAGTATCTGCTCCCCTCCAGACCTGAGGACAGACCAGAAAATATCAAGACACTTAAACATTTTACAACTTGAGCCCATGCCCTGTAACAAAAGAACAGAATTGACCACTGGGAGCTGCTGTGCAAACTCATTTCCCTGGTTCTCTCGCTCCTTAAAGAGAGGTGGGTTCCCTGGAAGCAGGTGGCTCCATGCCCCAGTGCCTGAGGCATGAAGCAATTCCAGGAAGAATGCAATTCTGGATGCTGCAAGTGAAACACCCACTGAGTTGTTTAACAATGCCACCATTCGTTTTTGGATCCTCAACAAAAGAAACGATGCCTCAGGAGCTCCTCCCGTAGTTTTGCTGCTCTTTAAGGAAGGCAATAGACTGTATAGTTATCACCTGAAATGGGATCAAATCCCTCCCACCAAACTATACAACCTACTACCTCACCTCCACAGAGCAGAACAGATCACGGGCACCCATTTGCTGTACTGGCACCACCTGCCCACACCTGGTGTAGAAGAGGATGAGCAGACCTGAAGACCTGACTGTCTCCTTAGGAAAGACAGTAGATTGTATAGTTAGTTCAGAGGGAGGACCGGACTCCACAACTATTCAATCTACTACCTCAGCCTCAAGGACAGCTTGGGACCGTGGCAGCCTGAGGCACTGAGATGATCCTTGTCCAGGGATGAGCCTTATCCAGGCATTGGCTGCTCCTCAGGTCCTGCAAAGAGGAATGCATGAAAAATCAGAATTTTTTGATGGCAGGCAAGAAAAGTGATATCCAACCTTGTCCTGGAGCTCTTTCTCCTTCTTCAAACTTCCTTCAGCCCACTTGAACTACACCTTGAGCTTGGCAATCACACTGGCTGCAGACTTCATGCACCCAAGGGTGCACAGAAGCAGCAGCCCTGCCCTTGGAACCCGGGGCTACACATGGAGATAGCAGAGCTCTCGGGAAGCTGCAGCAGCGCCAAGCACACCCAGCCAGGCTGACCTCACCTCCTGAACACACAGCGTATCTAGAACAAACCTGCCAGACCAGATAAGAGAATCCATCAATTTAGCTGCTGTGCACTCCAGGGAATTGAGCAGATTAGAAATAACTAAGTACAAGGAAGCTTTTAGGCTGCAAATGTAATGGTATCGAGTACATCAAGGCAGATCTTATTTCCTAAACAAATGAGTGCAACATGCAGCCGTGCTGTTCCTCTAATGCTCCAGCCCAGCCAAGCAGTATTAGCATGGATCTGAGACAGACTGGCTTCCCCCCAAGCCCTTGGCTCACCTTCTGAGGCTTCTTCACTCTCTGTACACCCAAATACAGAGGGGAGGTATTAATCTGGTAGTGTGAAAGAAACGTGTGAGGCTCTTTTTCAAGGAGAAAGAATTCCCCTTGGAGATTAAAGCAGCCCTAACGACGAGGGAGCCACGCCAAGCAGGCTGCATGTGCAGCCCAGCACAGACCCAAGGGATAACTTCCCATGGCAGCTCAGCAGGAGATGTCCCCAACCTCCACAAGTGTCTGCTGAGTGCTGTGGTGGGAGAGGAGGAGGCTCAGGTAGAAATCTCCAAAGGGATAAAAGCTGCCTAATACTTCGTGCTTCCACAGCTACCAGGCAACAGCCTAAATATTCCCAAAGCCTTGGTGAACTACTGTAGCTGGAATCCTTGTGTGAGTTTAGGATGGCCTCAGGTATAAGGGTATCTCTGCAGCAAGGTTTGGGAAGTGCCCTCTTCCCCAGAGCTCTCCACAGGCTCTCCTCACTGGCATTCAACACAGTCCAGGTGATTCTCTTAATTTCCTTTGACAAACTGGTCCTTCACAGGGGATGACCCACTGTGCTGGACCATCTGGCCCAGGCCTCTCCTGGTGTAACAGGGTTTGAACAACGTCAAAACCCCAATGTGGCAGAACTGATTCCTACAGCACTGGAGTGCTGGGCCCATCCCTGGTGCCAAGTGCATCCCAAACAGCCTCCTGATGGGAAATGCTATTTCTCCTGTTTCTGTCAGCATAGAAAGGGATGCACAGGGCTTGCACATCCCTCCTCAGCACATGCAACATCAGCCAGAGCTTCGGTGAGGTGACAGGGTCCATCAGGCTTAAAGGTCCATCAGGTGTGTTACTGCTCAGCTCCTTGGGGACAGAAGCATTAGTTTAAACTAAAATGTTTCAGCTTCTCAACAATTAAGCTGCTGCTACAAGCATCAAGCAGAAGGATGGCAAGAAAGCCAACAGATGCTGCGCTGGTCAGGGACTGGGAGGGTGGGTGGTCTAGGTGATTCCTGGGTGATGCATAGAGGTAGAGGATGCTCATCTTCTCCAAAGAGACATTCAGCAACTGACCCGGAGGAACAATTTTTCCTGGTTCCCAATCTGGTAGTTTATATTACTTTAAGCACATAAGCCAGATGTATCAGGCAGGTATTTGAAAGGTCGCTCTTGATGCCATTGCAGACAACAGGCCTTTGGGCCAATCTCAAACTGTTGGTGGGAAATTACATTAAATAACTCTGAGTTCACATAGATGTAATTATACATGGAGAGAGAGAAAGAAAATCCCTTCTGACTTCTATAAGTAAACCTGAAAACAGAAGACTTAATTATAATAATTGTCTTAATGAGTATTGGTTTTGGGAATACCCAGCTGCTGACTCTGGAATCCTGATTTTAGCAGGATCTGTGAAGAAAGGAGTCAAACAGGAGGATTTATGGATCAAACAGAGGGATTTTTTATGCCTAGTAAGGATGACTAAGAGCATCCTACCCTTAGTGTTGCTGTCACACTTGTTTGTCCTACACAAATTGCAATGACAGGAATTCCCTCTCCTCATGGCCCGAGGTCTAAACCAACAAGACAAAAGATGGGGAAGAATGGAGATGTGCCCAAATTTGCCTGGATGTGATATAGCTATGCAAAATTCTAGATAAAACAACAGGGTCTGTAGGAGTCAGAGACACCTAAAAGATACCCAAAGCCTCTCACTGCCTTCTGAGATTAAGCCCAGTTTTGAAAAAAATTTTGGATACTTGATTGCCAAGAACCTCTTCAAAAAACATCACTTTCTGTGCAGGCCTTAAGGCAGTGGCCCTGTAATTTTTACTTTCCAGATTCATATGGATCCCTCAAAATTGATTAAATCTGATTTCTGTGAAAACACTTCATCAGTTTCTGCAGGAAGGTCCCTGTGCACAGAGTGTGTCACTGCATGGTCCCACTGCCTACAGGCGCTTGGAAGGGTGAGGAAAATTGGCAGGTTAAGGGTATGTTTTTTTCACAGTAAGATCCTCCAGGCTGGAATAAAAATGGCATTTCCAGTCCAGCTTTCAGACTTGTTTTTGGGATCAAGAAGTGACCTAAACTGCTCCTCATTTATCAGGGCTCAGGGTGCCTTGTGACGACCCCAGCAGAAAACCCAAGATGATCCCCCCCAAATTCTGAAACATCTTTGCGTCAGAGATTCCTGAGCACGGCCAAGTGTCTGCATTTAAAAGGAGCCCACCTTGCAGAGGAGCTGGAAAGGCTCCGAAGCCTTGAGGAGCTGATCTGGTTTATTAAGGAGCACTGGATGAAATGGAGGCAGGGGGAGGAGGAAACCATGAAACAACAAAGTCTCTGCTTTAAAAGCTGACACCACTTTCAGCCTTTGTGAAGCCACGGTTTCATGTCAGTGCCGAAACATGCCAGGGACAGGGAGGGCTTCTCAGTGGGAAATCAGGACCCTGAGTGTCCCAGAGGATTTTCAGCCTCCTGGAGCTGGGGCAGAACCGGCCCCGACTCCCCGGAACGGCGGCGTTGGCACAAAATGGCCGAGTGTGGCCATTTTGTTCCCTCGGCTTCATGTCCTCCCAACCTGGCTGGGATGGAAAAATAAAAACCAAACAGACCAAAAAAAAATTTGCCAATCAACCCCAAAATAAGCCAAAAGAAGCGCGGAAGGTTTTCAACGACTCCCCAGCATTGTGGGGACCCACAGCGCCAATTGGAGCTGCTGATCTGCCCAGCGGCGAGGAACCCGCTCCACGAAAAGCAGAAAACAGACCAAAAACCCATCTTGGACACACCCTGTGCCACGGGAAAGCAATAAAAAATGTCATTTGCCAAACTAGCCATGAAGACAAGTTGTTTATAACTTCTCCCAGGCCTGGCAAACCTCTCAGCAAAGCAAGGCCAACCATCTTCGCAAACACCCCATCCTAAAGTCAATATTAAATATCACACTTTGAAACAGTTAATCAAAGGCACTGTGAATGGGGAAAGAGAAATGGAAGCAAAAATATTTACAGTTCAATCCTGTGACAGCCCCTGTTTCTCAGTAATGCATTTACTCCACACGCTTTAAATGACATAGGGAATATTTCACCTCAACTTTGTCATCGCATTTATTATTAAACAATTAGCAGGTATCTTTATAAACAGCTGCTCATCACTTAGGGGTTGTCTTGAGTCTAATCAGATGTTTCTAAACATCTGGATTATTATTAATGAATCTGATATTGTTATCTATAATGCAGCATCTGTAACCTGCTTGTTATATGACTTATCTTTTATTAACCCTTCCTAAACACATTATTAAAGGTGGCCATAAAGGTAAGGGTTTTTCTAAACATTTGTATATTTTCCTTGTAAATTTGTACATACCTCACCCTCTCCTGAAGCAAAAAAAAAATCCCAGAATTTTTGTCATAAAAGATGGGCGCTACTGATATTTCACAGAGTAATCACTAAATACTAAAAATAAGAGGGAAAAAATATCCTTCAGGCTTATTTTTACCTGTTCTGCACTCAATTCTATAGGTTAACTCAAAAATCTAAAGAAAGAACATTTTTTTCTGTAATACTCTATAAAAACTGTTCTATTAATACTGTTAACTTTCTCAATGTTCAGTTCATAAGCTGCTCATGAAAGGTGTGCAGGTAATGTCCACCTCTAACGTAGATTTGGACCAAAACATTAAATTTGCACCG
This sequence comes from Hylia prasina, assembly GCA_013397195.1. Classification (NCBI taxonomy): domain Eukaryota; kingdom Metazoa; phylum Chordata; class Aves; order Passeriformes; family Sylviidae; genus Hylia; species Hylia prasina. The sequence goes on along the minus strand of VYXD01013265.1, from coordinate 387,650 downwards.
TGAAGCACCCGCCCAGCGCCCGCCTGTGCAGCCCCGGCTCCGGGACCACCATGGCCCTGCCATTCTCTATTGTCTGTTTGCAAACAAGCCAAGGGGATATGGAGGCAAATCAAATACCTTTCTGTGCAAGGAAAGCCATTTCACCTCTTTCTGCTCTCCTTCCCAGCTCCGCTCTGGAAGTGTCTGCTTCTCTCCACGTGTCTGGAAAGCCACTCAAGGAACCGCAGGACGATCATTCCAACACCTTATCAGAGCCTGATCCTCCCTGTGCCACAGGGCAGGGATCTGCTCCTCGGAGTGTCCACGAACAAAGCGACGTGGCTACTAATGCCAAGACATCCAGGCTACTGAAGGAAATGCAGAATCACTTACCAAAAAAAAAAAAAAAATCACTTTTTTTTGGCGCATGTTCTGGTGTTTTTGCCCTGCTTCTGTGCAAAATTTTATGGTAACGCCACCGAGTTGCTTTAAAGTTTCAAGGCGTGTTCCTGTTGATGGTGTTTCTGTTGTGTATCACACCTTAACATGTGCAGGATACACACAGAGTGCAGTAAACAGCTCGTGAGCACAGTACAGCCCCAGCCTTGGGAGAAAAGCAAGGGCTTAAAAAGCCAAGAACAGCTATTGCTTTAAATATTTAAATTAAGATGTTTTTATTCCTGAGATGAAAACTTTCAAGGCAAGAAGGCAATAAACAAAAAAATCCCTAAAAAAAAATATCCTCCGGATTACATCAGCTAAATCCAGGCAGTGCCAGCTCGGTGGAAAGGTCAGATCCCGTATGCACCAAAAACAAGAGGACACACAACAGGTTAAAATGCTACCGTCCGGCAATGACCGGCTCTGGTCATACCAAGCCGATGTGTAAAACCATCCGCCCGTCCAAAAACAAATTAAGACAACAGTGCTCTCTGGTACTTTATAAATCCAGAAGAAAGGAGGGCTGTTTTATTGAATATAGCGAACAAACCTTTCCGTCCGGCTATTCCGTGCAGCCCCGCGGCTCTGCGTGCACCGGGCAGCCCTTACGCTGCTCATACAAAAGCTCAGTTTGGCAATTCCAGGCATTTTCAGTGCTCAACATACGCCAAAACTACCCACTCTCTGCCTCTGCCTTTGGTCTCATTCCAAAATGTCCTTTTTTTTTTTTTCTTTCTCTTTTTTTTTTTCCCCTTTCTCTCTCTTGCTACAGCCAGTGCCACGTAGAGACGGGAGAGTTGGGCTCGGACATGGCCGCAGCCTCCAAAAAAGAGCCAAGTCCCAGCGTCCCGGCTTCCCCCTTCCAGATGGGAAACAAAATGGCCATGGAGCAGCCATTTTGTTTGCTGCGGGATGGGAGGGAGAAGGGAAGGGAGGGGAGACGCAGGCCAGGCGGGAAGGATGAGGGGGGAGAGGGGAGGGCGTCAATTCGGCAGGAACCCAAAAGCTCCGCAGCCATGCCCGGGCGCGTCCTCCTTCCTCCTGCTGGCCCCGTCCAGTCCCACAGCAGGACTGAGCCGGAGGGATGGACACAGGGCTGGTTTTCCAGCCCTCCCAGGCCGGCTGAGCCCGAGCTGTCCAGCCTGACACGAGTTACACTTCCCCTCCTGGGCTGGGCCGGCACCTCCATCCCACCCGCGGGGTCCGGCTGCTGCCGGGCTCTGCCAGAGCTCCCGAAGGGAGCCAGGCAGGAGAGCGGAAACCAACCCCGTAACGTCAAACTCCTGAACTTCCCTGGGCAGGAAACGGCGTAAATAACACCCGCAGAGAGGGGGAGAGGAACCCGGCCTTGGGGACAGCGTGGCCTCCACAGCCCGGATCCCAACGGCACCCGCGGGAACAGCAGTCCGAGCTTTCCTCGCTCGCTCCCATCAGGACCAGCCTGCCTCAGAAACAGAGGCTCTCTCCAGCAGGACCTTGTACCCACAAAAGGCTCGTGAGCTCTATGACTTTTATCTTCCTGCCCTTCCACAGAGCAGCCCCACAGCTGCCCATGCGGGCAACACGCCCATGGCTTGGGGAACTGGAGACGCCTCTCACTGGACCCTCTTCTCCCGAACGCACAGGGCTGAAGTCCCACTTAGCATCCAACAAGACACACAGATGAATCCTACCCTTCACCACAGGCATTATGTTCCTCCAAATCCTGAGCAAAACCAGTGACAGGTTCTTAGAGCAAGGCAAACTACCTCACAAAGCTGTCTGGGAGTCCCCAGCATGGGAAGACCCTTAGGAGGACACAAATCAAATACTCCCTGGGCCTTCTGCTTCTGTAGATGGGACAAGCTGCGAAAATCAGGATTAGTCCCAGGTTTTAGGGCTGGTAAGATCTCCCCATTAGAAGTCCTAAGGATGCAGGGAACTGGAAGTGCCAAAACCCAGAACAGCTTTGAAGCTGTTACAGGATCTGTAGGAAAATCCTGTAAGGAAGGTTGTCAATAGTACGAGGCACTTTGTGCCTTATTCATATGGGATAAATTGAAGCACAGGAGGCTGGACCTGCTCAGCTTTCTCGAGTCAGTGGGGAGGGTAATTTCTCTGCAAAGTAAGTCAGAGCAGAAGCATAATGGCAACATCTTGAATTATCCTGTGAAAAAAGTCAAATATTTAGATTTTTTTTTAATAATCACTATTCCTCACTGCGATTTCTGGCAAAGTAACCTAAGATCTCCAGGTGAAAATAGTTAGGGATTTATTAGTAATTTGTTGTGATTGATGAGGCTTATTAAAATGTCCCTAAAAATAAACATAATCTGTAAAAAACTCCATTGAGAGCCTGCTCAGTTTATCCTGATTTCTGGGATGGGTTTGATGTGGAGCCCTGTGACCCCACAGGTAGGTTTGTGCACTTTGTATTTATCTCAGACTCTGGGAATTTTGAAGGTATTTGAGAGACTCAAATCTGGTTTATTTTCCTAGGCTTTGAGAAGACAAGACTTGCTAGAAAATGCCTTTGCATGGAGAGAATAGTGCATTTCTTGTTTAATACTCTTCCAGGAAAACCAGCAAGACAGGTTGGAGAATGATGACCAAAGGGCTCTAGGTGTGTATAGGAACAGATCGAGAATGGCCACATGCAGCATGTCAGGCTGAAGCTAAGAATGAAAACCAATTTCAGCTGCTCTGGCACCTGGCACAACATTCTCTCTTTTAGAAACCCCTGACAACCTGAGGAACTCTGTTTTTACCCTTATTCCAAGTGAAAACAAACAGAGCAGGATGAGACACATTTACAAGACACATTTACAGGATGGGGTGTTTTGTCTTTCCCAATAACATCAACAGCCTTTTCCTGGTGGTCCTGAGATGGAGAAATATGGAACTGGGGACATACATGGGGCTGGGATTGCTCCATCTATCAACAGCACACCCAAAAGTGCATGTAGCCCCTCAGCACTAGTTGAATATTCAACAAATCTTAGTCAAATAAGGGTGCATGGGGGAAAGATGGGAATACAGAGAATAAGCAAACGGGGATGTTTGGGAAGCTTATGGAGGGAAGAGAGTCTGATGCATAAGCAAGGGAATGAGACCAGGAATGCACAGGTTTTGTGGACCTGGGAGGGAGCTGAGATGGTTTGTGTCAGGAGAGGGAGGTGTGAACATGATTAAAATGCTGGAGCTTCACAAAGGACAAGGGAGGAGTTGCTGAACAGGGATATTTTTGTAGCCTCCAATCTGGGCTGCTGTGGGCTCAGCAAATGTGGTGGATTAAGCCGTGGTCATGAAAGAAGTCCCTTCTACAGGACAGGCCACTTGCTTTTCTGCTTCTGTGACCTCAGCAGGTCCCTCATTCCAGGCACTCCCTTGACATTCCAGTGCTGAGCAGGGCTGTGGCTGCCTGGGCTGGGTGGAAGCCAGCAGACTGATTAAGGCACGTGGCCCCATAATTAAACCCCGTGAGATTCTCCTCCTCAGGGATGGATCCCTGCATGCAGGAGTTGGTTCTCATTCCTCTGCACACACATCCTTGCTGCTGAGAATTGTCATTTGAGAGCAGGTAAAGCAAAAAGCACCTTCAGGTCAGAGCTGGGTGGGGAGAACAAACCTCCCCTTTGTGTTTGGGATCAGGGTCATGAGAAAGGGTCTGTGGTGTTGTCATGAGGCTTGCAAGCCAAAGAACTCTACCCTTGTTCTTCAGCTCAGTGTTTTTTCCAACCACGCTGCAAAGCTGTGGAAATCAGCTGCTCATCATCATGTGTTGGAGTCGAAGGACTTCCTCAGCATCAAAGTTTCCCCTCTGGCTGTTTGTTTGAATCCCTTCAGATCTTATACCTCTGCTCTGATCCTATCCCAGTGAGCCTCTACAAACACAGCCACACTGTCATTTCTTGTGTGCTCTCTCCTCCCCACACTGGCCATTTGCTCATGAAATTTAGAGTAGATGGAGACGTGAATGTAAAGCCAAGGTGGTGAGAAAAACTTTACTTGAAAATTAGGAGAAGTGGTTTTGGTTTTATTCCTTAGTTGGTGCATGTTGAAGCCTCCTCCGAGTATCTGGATGGATTCAGTTCTTCTCAGGTTTGTCCAGTGGCACCTTCCCTCACTGGGCCTGAGCACTCTCTGGGGAGTTTTTAGGACTCCTCCATTTCTGCCTCAGGGAAATTATGTGCATAAGGCAGCAGCAGCCACACAAAATCATTTGGGATGGAAAAAAACAGACTTAACAGCTGCATTGCCAAGCTCCTGCATCCAGTCTTAGAGTCACTTTGCCTCTGTTTCCTCCTTTGGGAGACAGATATTCCCCACCTGGGATGCTGAGAAGGTTATTAGTTAATGTACTAATTAACCGAATGTGCTTTGAACAATGGAATTGCTTGGGGCAGTGGATCTCATGAAGGTCTAATTCTAACACTGGCTTTAACAAGATTGGGCTCCCAGTTCTTATCAGCTGGGACACCTTGCCCTCGGCCAGGGAGAGAAGAATTGAACTCCTGTACATTATTCATACTGTTGGCACCTCCGAAGCACAAAGCCTGGGGTCCATCCAAGCTCTTTCCTGCTCCCACCACGGATGAAGATGGAGCTGCCATATCACAGACAGAGCTCTGGGGCTCCAGACCCACGAAACACAGAAAAATCCCAAGCCAGGGTTTCTGGCAATATTGCTGACCTTTTTAGCACATTCCCAGCAGTCTGTTTGTGACCCACATCCCACCCTGCTCTGGAGCTCTGCTCACACCCAGGGCAGCTTCTCCCTCTCTGCTGCAGAAGCTGAATGGTGGCAGAGAACTCTCAGAAGTGAGAGATGACTTCTCTGTCCATATCACTGGGACCCATCCCAGGCTGGATTTGGAGCTGCAGCTGCCACAAATCCTGCAAGCCAAACCAGTTTAGACTTTGGCCTGTCCTGAGCTCATCCAAAAACCATTTTTGTGCAGCTTCAGGCACCTTATGTGTCTATTGAGGCAACTGAACAGGGAAGTCAAAACCCACAGAGGAGATTTTAACCTACTGAAAGGTTCCAACAGAGACGTAACCACTGAAGCTGATGAAGGTTGTTTGCCTTGAATTGATGTTTGGTATGAATACAACAATCCTGCTCAGCCCTGCAGTACCTCAGGGTGCCAGAGTTACCCCTTGAGAGTGACACTGTCCCCAGGCCTGGGGGCACTGGAAGAAGAAATTGTGACAGTTTAGATTACTCAGGGAACTGAGTTTGATTCCCAAACGTGAAACTAAATTCTCCTTCCACACCAGCTCTGCAAGCTCTGAAACCCTGCAGGTTCAGCTGGTTCCTCCCCAGCTGGAACAGAAAACGCCAGGCAATGTCACAGCTATTTCTTCTGTGTCACACTTATACAATGCAAAGACCGAATCCTAAGAAGCTGAAAATCATAATTAGGCAAGCAAGAACCTACAGTCTGAAAAATTCATCCCTCGTTAGTCTAGTCTGAGGCATGTATTGTATGAGACTCTTAAGAGCTGAGTTTTCAGAGCTGCATTTTCAGAACTGAACTGCTTCTGAAAGCAGGGCCCCTAAAATAAGCAAGATTAGCAAATGTTCCCACCTCCAGCAGCTCTGACGATGACACCAACAGACAGATTTTCATCACCCTTTTGGCTGAGCCCTTCTGGAACTGTGGACATATTTTCTACAGGCAGAATCCTTTCTCAAACTCCCCCTTTGCAACATAGAAACTGTACAGATTCCTAATTGCAGCCAAGTGTGACCACAGATCCAGCTCTCGGCCCTCTTTGTGGACACAAAAATGCTTTGGAGAAACAATATCAATATGGCTTTGCTAATTGATGGTCTTGTGCTGGCTTTGACCCATCAGTTGATTGACCATCCTCAACTGTCATTTCCTAAACCCATTTTTTTTCTGCTTGTTTATCTTTCCCGGCCTTGTTTGCACACAGCCACCACCCAAAAAACCTCTGTCCAGGGAGTGGGATTTATCACTCCTGTTTCAGTAGCAGCAGAGCACAGAACAATGTAGGGCCTATGCAAACAAGTACTGCTGTTTTCTTTTGCTTTTCATTTATTCCTTATGGTAAATCAGTGCATTCCAAACCAAACAAAAATCAAAATATTTAGCACCCGAAGAGCAGCCCACAGCAATATAACAGGGGCTGAGGACAGGTTGCATTTAGAAACGAAGCAACAAGTAGCCCTTGAAAGCAAATGAAATGTTTAACCTGTGCTGCATTCCTGAGATTGTTCCTGGCTGTAAAGACACTTTGGCACTCAGCAAATGGCAGGAGCTCAGGTGCCCGGATCCCTGAACACCACGGTGGGGGAGTATGCACATGTAAACTCCCCCAGGCAGGAAACATCTTTATTTTTACACAGACAGCACCTGGTGTGACAGATCCCCCAGGACACTCCAGTGACCACCAGTAAGAGCTATTTCAGTGGAGGCTGACACTGTTTGGGTGTACAGGACACCAGGACTGGGAATTGTAACCTGTAGTTTTGTCCCAACTCTGTCACCAAGCTGGACCTTTCAGAAGACCCTAAAGGACCATGCAAGCTTGAACCACTGCACTACAAAAAAAAAAAAAAACTGACTCACACACCAGCTCCTCTTTTGATTTCACTTCAGCCCAGGCCAGTGTGTTACCTGACATCTGTATCCCACTGCAGGGCTGTCGTGTTTTTTGCATAGCTGGACAAAATTGCCAAGGAAAAGAAGCCGAAGTGAACCCTCAGGATCCTGCAGCAGCGCCTGCCAATTTTACAGGGTTCTTTCAGAGCAGGACTGAGAGCCCAGTCCTTTCCCGGACCACGAGGGGACTACATTGTCACCCAGAATTTTCTTAGCCTTCTGATGTTCCATATTGGAGTCAGAGTTTCTCACTTTCCCATGCTTTTTAACATAAACAAAGAATTGTTTTTTTGTAAATATGGCCAATGTTTGCATTCCTTTTGATGGGCGGAGAATGTCATTGACAGTCTGATTGACCAATGTGGTTTAGAGGTGGGAATTTCACCTTCCAATCCATTGTCACCTTGCTAAAAGTATGTATTTGGAAATTAATAAACAAAGCTCTCCTTTTGGCCTCAGCGCTGCACCTCAAAGGATTCCAGGTCTCTGTGTGATCATTTCGTGTCCGACTGGGTCACTGCATGTCCTGTGCTCAGCATCCCACGGGATGAGCAAGGCTTTGAAGCCAGGCAGCCAAACATAATCCACCTTTACCTGCTTGTGGTAAAGCTGGGCTGGGATGAGCAGGCAGAGTCTGGAAAGCTGAGCTTATCTTGTGTCACAGCGATCCCTTTGAACGGCTCCCTTCGGAGGAGCCACGCTCCCCCCGGGCTTTTCCCGGGCTGTGTCCCGCTGGGATCGCGGCCGCGGCGGCTGCAGCTCCCGCGGGGCTGCCCCAGCCCGGCAGGGAGCGGAGCAGGCGCTGCCACTCCGAGCCAGCCTTGTTCTCAGCCTGCCTGGAGTGGCCGTGGCAGACAGGGATGAAAACAGTGCCCGAGAGGCATCTGCCTGCAATGGGGCGTGCGCGGCTGATGCGCAAGGATGAACAGATGGGTTGATTACACAGGGAGAAATGGACACTAATCGTATCCAGATTCACCAGCTGCAGGATTTCCTCCTGAGCCCTAAAGTACAGGAAGCCCATACCTGCTTCGTTATCCTGTCTCTGTTCATTAGCCCCTTCCCCCGCCCTGGGAACCGCATCTCCGCTAATCCCCTGGGCAGGGGAGGGCCGGGACTGCAAAGCTGAGATCCAGATGGGAGCTCCTACTGTGCTCAGGCACGGCTGGATCCAGCCCCAGGTCAGGGGCAGCTCCTGGCTGCCGGCCCCAGCACAGCCAGGCTCCATCAGCTCAGCTCTCACTACTCTGTGAGTCTCTTTCTGCTGCCTCTCTGAAGAACCAGGAAGATTTCAGGATTAGCAAGGTGAACAACAAAGGCTGGTGGGGTCTGACACATCAATCACTCTGTGTCTCTGCTGAGATGCAGCCGCTCCTAGGGTGGAGTTTGGGGTGTGTTCACAGCACGTGGCTGTTGGGGATGGGGAGAGAAGAAAGGTTTGTGGACTGAAAAGGAGGGTTTGTGGATTGAAAACAGCTGAAGCAATTCCCCACCACGCTGTAGGATGACTGGCCAGACTGAATTGGGAGGTGATGTTGGAAACCTCGTCTGTATTCTTATATCTGGGAGACAAACATGCCAAGTTGGTTGGGTTTCATCACCTGCTTGGATTTTGTGCAGTGCCACCTAGGAGGAAGGAGCAAAGGCCTCCCAGACACTTTTATCCATGCCCCTCTGCATTCATCCCAGCTCTCTTCAGAGGTAGTGGTGTGCTCCCAAGGCACAGCAGCTGGAGGGATGATCCCAGGCACCTTCCCTCGGGGCTGCTCTGCTCCAAGGGTTTTAGCCCAATCCTCCTCCCACAAACAGGAGCTCCAGGAGCAGATGTGCAGACACTGAGGCTGTTGATCACACTGGCATCAGCAGCTGCCCTGAGTTTTGGGGGAGTCTCTTGTGAAGAGTTTCCTACTTGGAAACTTCATAACCCAAGTTGTTGCTCTGAGTTGGGCTTTTGGGACTTTTTCTCCTTGCACGCCCAGGGTGCCTCCACTGCCAGCCTGAGCCCACATTTCTGTTGTCAAAATTGATGCAAGCAAATTAGGCTGCTCCCATCCTGCTGCCTGCTCCCATCCTGCTGCCTGCTCCCCACCCAGATTCACTCTGGCTCCACATGCCAGGATGCCACATGCTGCCCCACCACCTCTGTTCACCCCATCAGAGCCAATGCCCAGTGCTGAGCAAACCAAGACTGAAGGATGTGAGAACCTGAACTCTTGGTGTTACTCCCAGAACCTCCCAGGCCTTGCAAAGCTGCTTCAGGTCTTCACACCTGGCAATAAAACATCAGCATGGACCAAAGATCAGTGAGTCCAAACCGGACCTGAAGATTGAGATAAAGGTGGCTCTGGGAGCCCTCAGGCTGGGGGGAAGAGGAAGAGGAGGAAGGAGAAAGGAGGAGGAGGAAGAAGCACAATGTTTGTCGTGGTCTTGCAGATGAGGAGAACCCTCCTGCCCAGCCCTGCAGGAGCCAGGGATGCAGGGCCTCCCAAGCCCAGCAGGATGGTGATGTGCAGGCAGCCACCACAGAAGAGAAAAGCACTGATGGGGGAAAAGCCCTGGTGTGGGAATGAGCAGGAGAGGTTCAGGTGAAGCCACCCCCACAGACCTCCCAGAACAGGGTGATGTTTGGTTGCCATCACCTAAACAACACAGCCCCCACCCCTCTGAGTCCACAGACCTCGCCCCATGCAGCCTGTTGGTTTTGTCCTTTGCTGGGCTACTTCTCTTACATTTCCTGTGGCCAGGACTATCTGGAGAGCAACCTTAGCATGCCAAACCCTGAGTGTCTCATGGGCTTTTTCCAGCTGCAGAGCCAGGCAGCACAGCTCAGTGCCCATGAGCAGCCCTGCGAAAACAAACTGGTCACCTCCTCCGTGTGTCCTCCCAGACCTCACCTTTCACAGCAGCCAATTATCACCAAAGTTAAACAGTAGCTACCAGCAACTCTAACATAAAATAACAGTACCACAGAAAAAAAATAGAGAGAAATTAGGGGCTGAGAGAGGTGGCAGAGAGAGAAAAACACTGCAGGGGGAAAAAGAAATGGTATTGATTCTTCTGAGGCCCAGCTGTGGGGTGGTACAGAGGGTGAATCAGATCTGGCTGTGTTTGGACACCCTGCTCCCCAGGGTGCACGAGCCTGCCAGCATCAGCTCTCCCTTGGATGGGCTTCCACAAGGATCTCATGAAACTTGTACCCCCAAATCCCTTGGAACAATTAGTGGAAAGGCTGAGGGTGGAGCCCACAGAGGTCAAATTAGTCTCATTGCCTTTTACCCCTTCTTTCCCCACCAGAAGTGGTTTCTGGAGTGGTGAAGCTGCTTACATGGATGGTCCAGCATGGGGGAAGCTTCCCCCCTCAGGCCTGGCCTGTGGAGACACAGAGCTCAGCATTTTCTGCAGCTGTAAATCAGGCAGTTCTCACCAATATAAATTTTGCCCTGAGTTGTAGGGGATAAAAAAAAAAAAAAAAAAAAAAAAAAAAAAAAAAAAAAAAAAGAGGAAAAAGAAAAAAGGAAATCACAATTCAAACTCTGCCTTGGCCAAACTTGGTCCTTTTAAGGAAAGGAAATTTCCCAGAGCCACCCTCGACAAACCTGGGGGCCTGATCCTGCTGTGAGGAATGTCTGTGCAAATCCAGAGTGGCTCTGCTGCCTGCTGGGGGTTACAGCAGCTGAACGAGGCTCCAGCCTCAGAGCAAAGCTCCTGGTCTCCTGCCAGGAGATGGAGCAGAGCTCACACCAGAGCAGCCTGAGAGCAAACTGGGGATTCAGAGGCAATAAACAGCAGAAAGATCTGACTCCCCCTCTCAAGAATTCACCCTTTCTGCTGAGCCATGTTCTGGAAGCACGAGCCCTGTTTTGCTGTGAGCTGCGTGGAATAAAACAGCTGTGTCCCTTGGCTGGACGGCTCTTCCAGGGGTGCCAGATGTTTTGCTTAGGACACGTCAGAAGAGCCTTGCTTGAGTTCAGAGTTTTTTTCGTCTCAGGCTGCTTGCAGGAGCTTCAGTGAGTTTTGGGGTTTTTTTAATATTTGCTCTCCACCAGATTTTCACAGGAAAGCAATAAGGATTGGGAGCAAATTGGGAAAGATCTGGTTTCACCCCAGCCCCTTTTTGGATAAATAATCTGCGAAGGAAAAGCTGGAATGATGAGTAAAACACTTGTGCTGCCTTTTCACTGGAATTAAGGGTCTGGATGTAACCCACTGTGTCCACGTGCTCTGCTGAAGAGACCATCCTGGCACATTCTCCAGATCAGACTCCACAAATTCCTGACTGCCCCCAGCTCCCACAACATGGAAATTTCAGCTGCCAAACCAGCCGTGGGGTGTTGTGGAAACAGCACAAGCAGCAAGGTCCGGGACTGGACCCCAGCATCCCAGCCACCAGACCAGGGTGCACGAGGTCACAGAGCTCCCTGCGGGGTCAGGAAGATGTGAAATGCCCACGGCAACATCTCTGGGAGGCTGTCACCATCCTGGTGGGTAAGGCAGTTTTGGGAATGTCCCCAGAGCGGGGCTGATACAGCCAGTGCAGGCTGGCAGGTCACGGAGGCAGAGAGGGGCCGGGGCATTTGGGTGCTTTGTGGCCAGTTCCAAGGTTTTACTGTAGGGCCGTGCGTCGCTCACTGAAAAATGGGTTTTTTTCAGAGAAAGGAGGAGGAGCAGGGAGGCTGGGCAGCGGGGAAGAGGAGGAAAAATTTGGTGAAGGAGGAGGGGTGGCTTTCATGGCTCCGAGCGCCTGCGGAGTGCACAGCAGCCGGGAAGGAGGACCCTGCCCTGCAAACAAGCTGCTTTTGTTGTGTCCCAACCAGGCCTAAATTAAGTTTGACAGAAAGAGGGCAGATTCCCCCACGCTGGGGCAAGCCCTGGGCTCGGGTAGGGCCGGGCCACCCTGCAGAGCCTCGGCCGTGCCAGACCTCGCCCCGGTGCGAGGCACGAACCTGCACGAGGCCGGAGGAGCCACACGGCCCAGGAACATCCCGAGCCCTCGCAGGGCTTCCTCCAGCAGCTGCCAGGAATATCTCGAGCCTTCACAGGGCCTCCTCCAGCAGCACCCGGCCCGGCCCCGAGGCCGCCGTGGCTCCAGGAAAAGCCGCCTCCCGAGCGCCCCGTCCCGCCCCGCTGCCGGGCATCTCCCAGCCCCGCGCCCGCCCGGGCACGCCGTGCCAGCCTGGGGAACCAGCCAGCTTCTAAACAGTTAATGCCGACAAAACCAGGCAGCTTGAGTTCCCTCCTTCCCGGACCGCTCCTGGTGGAACTCACCCCCTTCGAATGAAATGAAATAAAATTATCCTCCTGCTCTGACCTCGCCCCGGTGTCCTCCCCGCTGTCCTCTCGTCCTCCCTGTCCGTGCATCCGCTCTTGCCGTGCCCCCACCCCGCGCTGGCGCGGCCGGGAGTGCCCGTGCCCAGCGTCTCCCACCACGTTTGCTCCGGCTGCCATGTTGAATTGCAAATCCGACATGATTCGACACATTTTCCCCCGTCGGTGGTGCCCGGCGGGGAACTGAAGAGGCACCCGGGCGACAACGCCCAGCCCCGGGTGGCTCTTGGGGACGTCCCGGGTGGTGGGGCGAGGGCAGGGAGAGAAATCACCCTCCAGTTCTGCTCCAAATGCTGCACGTAGGGACCTGCCTATCTGCTATACATCCCTCTCTAGGAGACCGATTAAAGTCGGGTGTTTTAGCACCAAGGGCCAGAGGATTCGGCGGGAAGGGATTTCGGGGAGAAGGCAGGTTACAGCAACAACAAAGCAACGGAGCAACTGGAGGAACAAAACGTTATTTCAAATCAAAGGCAAAAAACCCCAACCGCACGGACAAAAAAAAAAAAACAACCAAAATTAAGAGTGAGGTTCAATTTCGTACCAAGGCAGCAAGAGAGACGCACCGTGGAAGAGAGTGGTTTTGTTGTTGAGTAGTGGCTGGATTTAGCTCCGCTTATCCGGACAATCATCGGGGAAGGATCCTTTTCCGAGAAAGGCCAGTTTGAGTGAGACAGCTTTTTTTTTTCCCTTCTCTCGCTCGCTCTCTCCCCTTTCCTTCTCCTCGCAGCTCAATGCCAAGAAATGGGCGGTGCCTGGATGCCAGGCTCCATCCGAACGAGACACCCAAGGCCAACGGAGGCTGGCACAAAGGCGAGCTGGCAGGAATTCCTGCACTCGGAGCCGCGCGCCTGTGGGACGAGCCCGCCGCCTCCCAAAAAATCAACCTCCGACACCGCCCGCTCCGGAAAGTTGCCCCATCCGGCTCGAAAACTCCCCATGAGGCTCAAGCACAGGGCAAAAAAAAGGGACGAGGGGAGGGAAAAAACCCCAAGACCCCTCTTTGCATCGATGCAGGTTAAACAAAAGGCCTGGGGAGGTGGATTATTTTTTTTCCGCCCTCCTCATGCTCCTTTTCCCGCCTTCCCATCCCTCTCCTCCCTCCTCTTGTCCTCCATCGTTGTCTCCCTCGCCCACCGCCCCGGCGTCCAGGCAGAATTAAGCCCTTGGCTCCCTCCTTCCTGGTTTTAGCACGACAGGAGGTGGGGGGTCCTTGAATAGGAACACACACACCCAACGCGAGAGGGACCCAACGGGGGCAGAAAAAAAAAGAGGACAAAAAATATATATATTCACATACAAACAACAACCCCCCCGCCATGGAGGACGGTTGGGAGCAGTTGCTGCCGAGGGT
>VYXD01013265.1:356407-370898 GCA_013397195.1 Hylia prasina | reverse complement strand
GCTCCCTCTCCCGTCCCTCTCCCCAGACGCTCGCTCGCCTTGTAAAACTTTGCTGCATGTGACGCTGCTCCGGCCTCCTCTGGCAGCCTGACAAGAGCCGCCCGGCCGCAGAGCGCAGGCTGCTTTTCAGGGAGAAACTCCATTCCGAGGGATGGGAGCGTTCACGTGTTCGCAGCGAGGGCCGGCACCTCGAGCCAGGGCCGCAGCCACGGCAATGCCGACCCTCGCCACGCCAGCCCGGCCTGGGGTCACAGCAGGGGGAGAGGGGCCGAGTTTAAAGCTGAGGAGACTTTTCCCCTCCTGTTTCTCCCCTGGGATGGGGGACCCAGCACGGTGTAAATGCTGAGGGAGGTGTGCAGGGGTCATGGTGGCTGCACAGAAAGGAGTCTCGGCTGACCCTGGTGGAAAGACCCAGATCCCCTCAGGGTGAGATAAAACACCACCGGCTCCCCCTGAGAGCACTGCCCAGGGCATAGGGGGATTTGAGGGAATTTACCCTGAAAAAAAAGCCCACAACAGGCAAGCAGGAGCATGGAAAGCAGCTTCCCCACATCCTTCCCATCCTCTTACCAGCCGTGAGTGATGGATGGAGAGTTCACGGTCAGCATGGCAGGTCAGGTCAGGCTGCTGTGCCGAGCTTTGTCACCTTGCTCTTTGTGGCCTCTTCTCCTTGTTTCCAGACAAGATTTCCCTTATCCAGGGGGGAATCCATGAGAATCCAGCTTCTCTGTGATCCATTTTGGGTGAAGGCCGTCCCAGAGGATGGGGCTGTGTGAAGACAGGGACAGGTCCAGGGCCACCGTGCTGCTGGTGCCTGGGTCCAGTCCAAGTCCCCACCCTGAGCATTTCCTGGCACCAGCCGGCCCCACCGCCCCGGCAGCAGGATCTCTTCTGTGAGGGTTATTATTTTTTACATATATATATATTTTTTTTTAAAGGAATTATTTGCCTACGTGGAGCTCGGCGCTGCGGGAGAACAGAGCAAACAGCCTTATCAAGGGCAGCTGTGCCACAGGGCACTTCCTCATGCGTGGCTGCAAGATGGGGCCCTCCATGGCTGCGGGGGAGGGCTGGCAGCCCCTGGCCTTCCCACTGACCAGACACCAGGGATTCACCAGGCACCGTCCAGGCATCGGGAGAGCTCTCTGGGATGTTTCCCTCCTGGCTCCACAGCAGGAGAGTGGCACGGCCAGGAAGGGGTTTGGACTGAACTGAAGGGTCTTCAGCAGGACGGCTCTGCAGGGGAGAGGGGAGGATGGAACAGTTGCTCTGAGCTCAGCTGCACTTCCCTGGGCACAAAGGCTCGTCTCGCTGTTTCCCAGATCCTGCCAGACTCAAGCATCCAAGCCCAGTGGAGAGACAGACCAGCCTTGACCTGAGATTCCCTCTCCTGGCTGCTGTCGCTGCCTCCCTTCTCCCCCGGGCAGCTGGGAGCAGATGAGGCCAAAGTCCTGGCAATCTCAGTTTTCCACTGGAGGCTGATAAACGGCGCGGGCACGGAACGGCAGCGATCCCCACCCAGCCTGGCTTTGTGCAGGAGAGTCAATATTTAAACCAGAGTTTGTTTCCTGGGCAGACGGGGGAGCGCCAGTGGGAGAAACCCCCAGCTCCATGCGGGCACCAGACCCAAACCTCCTCCTCCACCCCTTCATCTCTTCTCCAAACCACATGTTCCACTCTGGATCCCCTCTCCTGTGGGAAAAGGGCCCCATCCCCTTCAGCTGGGACACCTGAGATACCTGAGCACCAGCTGTAGGGCCAGGCACTGACTAATGGGGAGCACCTCAAGGGAGGGAGGGATGCTCAGCCAGGGTTTGGGTTGTCCCCTTGCCTTCTCCTGGTGCAGACATTTGTCCTTGTGATGGGACCCTTCAAATGAAGCATGGGACAAGAAGAATCAGGGATAGAAAAACAGGAGGTGAGGAAATATTCAATCATCCTGACAGCCCCTTGCTTCAAAGTAAGGCAGTGCACTGAAAGCTTTGAAAACCTGGTTTTCATTTGAACTGAGCAAAAACTACAGTCAACTATTGGGTTTTCAGGCAAGTTGGTGGGCCCTGATGAACTAGGCAGAAATTACTGGCAGGATGCATCCACTGGTGCAGCTTTAGGTAAATCCCATAGGTAAATCCCTTAGGTAAATTCCTCAAAGGACAGGAAATAGCACTTTTCCCTGCAGTGCCTGCAGTCAGGCTGTGCAGAGGCTGCAGGAGGTTTGACAGGCATGTGAGCAGCAGAAGGTGGCTTTAATTTGGAGGGTAAAGGTACATGATCCTGAGCAGGTGCTGTGTGACCTGGCAGATGCAATGCCCTGTGTTGGAGCAGGTCATAAAACCAGATGATAAAAGGCTGGTGGGGAAGGATGGAGCTGTGAGGGGGAAGATGGGATGGCTGAGCCCACCTGACCAGTCTGACAGCAAAAGGTCTCCATCATCCCTTCCAGAAGACCTCAGGGTCAACTTTAACTCCAAAAACCTAATTCCACATATATTGTTTGAAGCATCCAAGCCCTCTGCTGTCTCCACCCTCACTCCAGGTGCACTCACTGCAGTTTGCTCAGCCTAAATATGCCTACCTCCTGTGAAGGTGAGGAAAACCAGGGGGAATCTGAGTCTTAAACAGCTGTTTTAGCCCCTGATTTGGAGAAAAGACCAAAGGAAGTGCCTGTCTTAAACTGAAACCTTCCCTGAGGGAGCATATTATGCAGGAAAAAAACCACACCAATAAAACACACACACACACACACACACACACACAGAAAAAAAANCACACACACACACACACACACACACACACAAAAAAAAAAAAGCAACACCAAATAGTTGTTTTATAACTGTATTTTGGAGCATAATTAAATCCTCTTTGAAATCATCTCTGGTGTTAGGGAACAGGTCCATGCATTATTTAACTGTAACACAAACTGGGAGCGAGGGAGGACAGACGGGACCGACTTCACGACACCGAGGGGAGCTGGGTGGGGGCTGCCAGTCCCAGCATGTACCACCACTGTCCTGCAAGCCCTGCCTGGGCTGTGCATCGACCCTGCCTGCTGGAGAGAAAACCCCGTGTGATGGCAGGTTCCCAGAGGAGCAGGATGAGACGGGACCCCAGCTGCTGCTGTTGCTGCTGCAGCACATGGGAACCCGCTCAAGGAATGATAAACCTCTTCCCAGGGAGTGCAGCATCACCTCTGTGCAAAAGACTGCTTTGTGGGGGACTGAAACAGGGGAAATCTGCCTGGCTGCCATCACAGCACAGACTGGTGCAAAGAAACTCTTGTCTGGGGAGCTGAGCATCAATCCTGCCCTGGTGCCACTGGTGAGCTCTGCTACACACAGAGCCAGCCGTGCTCCACTGAGCACCAGGAGCTTTCTGACCCTGATGCCTCACCAGCCTTGGGTCAGCTCAAGGTGTATCCCTTTACTGCAGACAGCCCTGGCTGGCTGCCCCTGCTGCAGGAGAGCCCTTTGTGTGCAGCTCTCAGATCCCGGTGACTCCGTTTCCATCAGTGACAGGAGCAGGAGCCCAGCAGGGCCCGTGGTGCTGCTGCCTGGGAGGTGCCCCTGGTGCAGCCAGGCCAGTCCAGCCCAGCACCTGCCTCCCCTGAGAGTGTGTGCAGGCTGCCTGCCCAGCCCACAGCTCTGCTGGGGGTACCCTCAGCACAGCCCACTCTACGACTGAAATCCTGCCCAAAGCAGCACCACTGGCCCTTCCCAAGGGCTCTCTCTGTGTCCACCTCCCATCGCTGCCCTGAGCTGGGCTGGGCCCGTCTCTTTGGGACTCTGCTGTTCTTTGCACTGGGACTCTGCTTCCCTTCCCTGTTTTGATCCTATTAATTTCCTTTTCATGCCCATGGGAGGTGGGATGCTCCTGGGTGTTCAGGTACCCTCAAACCTTAAATATAGATGCCAGGTTGATCTTGCCCAGGATGAGGTGCCTGCCAGGCAAAGGTGCTCTCTCCAGGAAGGATGAGGCAGGAGGCTGTCACCTGGCATAACCTTCCCAGGGAGGTGACCTTGGAACTCCTGCTGCTTCCCAGCTCAGGCAGAACAAAGCAGTCTTTTGTCCCTGCAGCTCATGGCCGCCTCCTTTAGTACCTGGGCATTTTCTGGATTCCTGGACTTCCCCAGCAACTCCAGGGCTACAGCCTGAACCAAAGGGACAACGCTTTTCTGCTCTCTCTTCTACACATCCCAGTCCAGACAGCCATGAGGATGGAGCTTTGGTCCAGCTGGAGCCTGAAGCCAGATGTCCAGAAGTCTGTTGCTGGCCTTGCTGGAGAGGAGGTGTCAGTCCTGGCACCGTGGACTTTGGATCAGAAAACAGAAATATACAGATACCAGAACAAGCTTGGGGTTTCTTGAGGAGTCCGAGTTGAAGAGCTCTCCCTGCCGTGGTGTCAGTCCATGGGGAAGGAGGCGGCCGGGATGGGCGCCCTGCGGAACAGCAGGCTGGAGCCACGGAACAGCTGCCCCTGAAGAGAGAGCCCAGGGTCAGGGCAGCCTGAGACCTGCCCGGGGAACTGCAGCTCTTTCAGCATGACTCCATGCCCATGGCAGGGCTGCAAGGCCTGGGCACGCTGGGCTGCTCTGCAGGACAAAGTGAGGTTCCAGCCCTGTGGGTGCTGGAGCTGGGCATTTCCCCCAGGGGTGACAGATGCAGAGGGGCACAGACTCTGTCGTGTGCAATGGGCAGAGCAGCACTGCCATGCTGGTACCAGGGCCACAACTGGAGGGATAGAAGCAGGCTACAGAGCAGGGCAAGGATGCAGCACAAGCACTTTTGGGGAATGCTGGAGACTTGGGGAAGGAGCAGAGGGAGCCCAAAGCCCAGCATGTGCCCTGCTCCCTCACCTGAGCACTGAGGTACCTCCAGCAGTGGATCCAGGATGCAAAGACAGGAGCGTAGGGAGGGAGGCCAGCACGCAACCTGCACAGCAACAGGGAACAGCTGAGGTGGATGTGTCACCTTACCCACACAGGTAACACAAGAGCAGCAGGAAGTGTGAATGAGGACACGGGGACAGTGTCCACACCGGGCTGGCGGCCAAGTGACAGCTCCTTATTTACAATGCAGCAGATCTGTAATTTAATTACCCCTGGAGTGCACAAACAAGGAGCATTACCTGGAGATGTGCAAAGTCCAGGACTGCATCTACACCTTCAAAAGCCAGCAGATACTGAGAAAACACTACACCAGACTTGGATCCCATCCCGTTCCCATGAGCACAAGTGTAGAAGACTTGCAGCAGTGAGATTGGGAAGGCAAGCTTGGTCCTGTTCTTGTCTGCTCCCATCACTGCAATAAAAGCTCTGCTTCCCTCATGCTGCTCCCAGAGCCAGCACGGTCCCTTTGATCCCTGTGCCTCCAGCTTAGCTCAGATGGGACCATACCACCACAACTCTCCCGATTTCTCACCACCTGAGCTTTTCTGCTGCTCGTGTCTGTGCCCTCTGATGTAAAATTATAAGCAACCTGGGACAGGAAACGAGCCAGCTCTGTGAGGTGCCACAGAGTTTATGGGGCTGTAGGAAAGCTTTACGGTCGTTAGCAGCCCATTCAGACAACAAGGGGCTGCAAGAAAGCACGGGAAAGCTTTAGATCTCAGTGTGAAGGACATACCCACAGTTGTTCACTGCCATGAGATCTCCCACGAGAAGGAACGGGTAAGTCAGCATGCTCACCGCGATCTGAAAGCACAGAAAACCAGCAGCCTCTCTAATGCTCCCCGTGTCAAAAACGCCATTTCCAGCTTTTGCATGTTAGCAGTTATCCTTGGGAAAGGGATGTCAAGTACAGAGCAGCCTGTGCCCCCAGAGCACGAGCTCTCAGGCCAGAGGTGGCAGGAGGAGGGGAAAGGACACGGCCGCTGCCTACATACCCCCATCACGAACTTGGTGTAGCTCCGGATCACCGATGCCTGGTTGAACTGCAGAGAGAAATCAAAGGTGTTGTGGAGCAGGGGGATGACACCAGGCTGGCACTGCCTTATGTGACACTCCCTGAGCCTGAGGCAAGGGACAAGGGGCAGGGGATAGGCAGAAAGCAAAGGGAAAGCAGCTGCATTCCAGCTTAGTCTGGCAAGGCATTTGATGTCAACTGTGATCCCCCGAAGTGCAGGTGAAGTACAGCCCTGAGCAGACACAGCACTCTCACCTCCAGCACTCTCACAGGGATGTCCCCAAAGCCCCGGGTCTGTATTAAATCAGCCCCTGCTCCCCAGTAACTGCTTCCCACTGCAGGTGCTTGGTGCAGACCCCAAGCCCTCCCCCAGGCACTTGCACTCACGTTGTCGTCCACCGCGTAGGTGTTGATGAAGTGAGCCAGGAGGTTGCAGCACCAGAGGAAGATGACATCCCCCAGGATGTGAGGGACTAACCCACTGCAAGGGCAGAAGGAGGGGTGTGAGGTGCAGGAGGGTCCCAGTGCCACCTCCAGAGGTGCCCAGCCCTCCTTTCCTCCATCAGCTCAGAGGAACTCCACTCCCCCAAAATGAAATTTTTACTTTGGGAGGAACTGAAAAGGGAGATTTCAGGGAAGAGCTCTCTCAGCCTTCAAACTTAGTACTACACATGCTGCTCTGGGTGGAAAGTTTTTGGGATTTGTTTTTTGGTCTGACTAAAGTCCCCTTGTTCTACCACAAATCCCTTCCTGGCCCAACTCCTGCTGAGAAACCCAGGCGAGACACAGATGAAGTGGTTTCCATTTCTGAAGATGCTCTTTTGGATGCAGAATGAGAAGTTCATCTCTTTGTGGACTCTCCCTTCTTTTAGAAATCAAAATGAGAGGGGTTGCTCCTGCACAACCTGCTGCACTGAGAAGTGGGGTTAACTGGGGGAACACTCAGGCTGCTCTGATTTCCCAGTCCCTGCTGCCCCCAGGAGCACAGTTCTTTGGTTAATGCTGCCCCCTGACACAGTGGAGCTCCTGCACTTCCAGGTTTTGCAGATAATGGCACTAAAACTAAAATGTTCCAGAGGGTTTCTCTAGTTTGTTGGTGCTTCTGCAGCATCTGCTGCACCAGTGCAGGGTTTCCTGCTTTTGCAGGGGTTGTTCCACTGCAAAACAATCCAAGTGTGTGCCAAACCTGTGTTTCACCAGCAGATGTGGTCAGTTCTGAAAAGGAGCCTGTCAAGAACCACACGAGTGTTTGCTGAGTTGGAAAGAGCCACCTCCAAGCACATAAATCTGAGTCATTTGTTTCTTCCCAAACACGACGCTGCCTCCTCAGAGCATGGGACCAGTTTGTTTCCTGCTGTGGTTGCTGCAGTAGCAGAGCAGCAACTGGGACTGGTTTTGGGAACAGCCCATGCATTGTTAAGGCCCCAGCAGCCCTGAGGATGCAGCTGAGGTCTCAGGGGCCATGCACAGCAGAAACCTTCAACAGAAGATTCGCCGGATTCAAAGATGTGATACATGAGAGCAGCAGACAGGACAAAGAAATCAAAGCTCTCTGGCCCCAAAGAGATGTTCTGCTTTGTGTTTGGCTTTCAGCCTTTGTAAAACCCATCCTTTCTCTAACTCAGAGTTACGTCTGAAGCTCCTGAGCTGCTGCAGATACCACACAGCCTAATGAAGTCCAGAAGCAAAGGGCTGGGCCAGGGCAGCCCCATAAGGAAAACCTCACCCAACTGCTGACAGAGTCAGACTGTTTATTCCACTTCCAATAAGGATCCCATCCCTCTCTCCCCTCCAAAGTAATGACAGCTGCCAGCCCTGATCTGAATGTCTGGAAACCAGGGGTCTGAGAGCTGCAGAAAGGAACTAAAAACACCCAACAAGCCAAAGGCATCAGGAGGGAAAACCCCTCCTGGAATTCCAGCACTGCCTTTACTACTATTGACATAAAAAAGTGAGTGTTGCAATTCTCACACCTGCTGACATGTCCAAGATCTGAACTGGGAATATTTCTGGAACATGATGAAAAGCTGGAACTGCAGCAGGCAGAGGAGGAAGCCTGAATGATGTACAGTGATGTGACCCAATGGCAGAAACCCCAGTGCAAGGGGCCTGGGACAAGCCATCCTTGAGCTGACCATGCCCAGCAGTTTTGGAGCTCAGGGAACACCCTCCTGGGCTGGCAGGAGCCTGTTGCAGATATGAGGGGAAGGGAGATAAATCCATCCTTTAAAAGTCTTTGTCTCTAGCTAGGCACACACCCAGAGAGTATGTGCCACTGTTATTGCTGGAGATGGTTATAAGGCCATGAGAGACAAGTGCACTGCCATGATTTTAGGGCAGTGGATGTGCTGGGATTGCACCAGGAAGGCTGAGAGAAGAAAACCAGCAGTTTGGTCCTCCAGATGCAGTTTGTGTTTCCTCACAGCAGTGGGATTTCCTAACAGGGTTACAGAGCACGTAGAACTTCAGAGCCCTCCTGAGACAATTTGGGTTGTGATAAAGCTTTTCCTGTGAACTATCACGTTTCATTAGGCTACCAGCAGTGTTTACTTCATGTGGATGGAAGGGAATGTGGCAGCTTCTTTCAAGTCACTTCCCTGGGAGGTGGAAGGTTGTGAGCAGTCTGCTCCAGCCATGCCCCACTCACAGGGACCATCCCAGACTGACCTAGATTTAGTGCAGCAGATTTGGAGCTGCACAGCTCAGCTGAGAGGCTGTGGACTGCCAAAGGAAGAGGCAGTGACACTCAGTGGGTGAGGTCTCTGCAGACCCCTGGCCATTTCCCCTTGGGGAAGGACAGCATGAAACCCCCCTGTGATTGCTTCCCTCTTCCTGATGCATTCAGGTTTCATCTGGAGGCCCACATTTTGTGACTGCAGAGCCAAAGGCATCCTGAAAACCCCTACTGAAATTCCAGAGCTGCCTTTACTATTATTGACATAATGAAGTGAATTATCTCCCCACCACGAGCAGAGACAGCAGGCAGTTCTGCTTTTATGTAGATGTGAAAAAGAAAAGCAGGGAGCATTAATTAAGGGTTCAAGCCAAAAGGTGTCCACTAAACTTCCATTTCAGTGATGCATGAATTTGCAATGCTCTGTAAGCAGCTGGAAACACCTTTCAGCTCCTCCTGGTCCAGGCACCACCACACTCCAAGCACACAGGTAAATCTGCTCATTACAAGCACCCACAGTGCCCTGCAGAGGAATATCCTGCTTATCCAGGCCTTGGCTTTCATTTCAACAAGGGATCTCATTGTTACACTTGATCTTGGTGTCTGTTGCACAAACAAATGCTTTAAATGGCCCTTCACTGGAACACAAAGAAGCACCAAGGGAAACAGAAAGATAAGAAAAAATGCAGCTTCCTCTGGGCTCTGAAGGTTTGATTGAAGATAAGATCTGGGGCAAACTTAATGGTCAAACTGGAGGTCAAAGGCAAAGATTTAATCCTGGGAGTGATGTGGGAATTCCTTGATCAGACAAGGCTTCAACTCAGTGTGACTCCAGCTGGGGTTGGCAGAGCTGCCAGGAGAGCCATCACTGCCTTCAGGCTATGGGAGAAAGTATTTAAACAACAACTCACGTACACAAAGAATCCCAAGATCCCTTCTTCCTTAAATATCCTGCCAATGGCACTGAACACACCGCTGCCAAGAAAGGAAAAGAGCTGTGAGTGTGCAGAGTTGTTCCACCTCTGCCCTGTGCAACTTCACAGGCATCCTGCAGCCCCCAGCCACGGCAGTGCCTCCCCAGCCATCATCCCAGCAGAAGGCAGCTTGTTCTGCTTATTCTCCTCAGACCAGGCAGGTCTGAGGGAAGGAAGGGCTTGTCTGCACTCTGCCAGTGTGCAGTGACACCCGGGAGAACACCCAACCTGCACACAGCTGTTCACTGCTGAAGGTACAAGAGCTCTGTGAGGCTTTGTGAGTGGGGACAGATGTTGTGTGATATGGTTTGATTGGGCTGATTCTAAGCCCAAGAACCCTGTCCTGCCTTTGGGAACTCGAGCTGGCTGCTGTGGGCTGGCTGGAATCCTGTCTAGCGTGCCTCCACGTCGCTCCACAGGCAGTTCTGCCCTGCAGAGAGGCAGCTGGTACTGGAAAAGGCTTGGAAAAATTTTACAGACTAAGCAGGACTG
The DNA here is from genome assembly GCA_013397195.1 of Hylia prasina. NCBI lineage: Eukaryota > Metazoa > Chordata > Aves > Passeriformes > Sylviidae > Hylia > Hylia prasina. The sequence goes on along the minus strand of VYXD01013265.1, from coordinate 360,857 downwards.
CAGCAAAGCTTTATGTTACCCACTCTGCCTCCCTGCTGCCTTCCCTTTCCATTAATAGCCAAAAGAAAAAGGCAGGAGACTTACTGTGTGACACAGCCCCAAACCCCTACGGGCACAATGTGGAGCAGAGGCAAGTCAGGGCCAGAGCCCAGCCTTCCCACATCCCTTCAAGCCCCAGTCACGCACCCTCTAACCACAGCTCAGATTCACTCTTCAGTCTCTCAAGCCTCCTGGATAACCCTATTCCCATGGCATGGGGGCACCTGGCACCCCAGCCCTTCCCAGCTGCAGCCACTCACCTGTATTTGACTTCCCGGCCTACGAACTGGACCATGCAGCGCATGGAGATCACTGGGAGGAAAGAAACACAGGGCTCATGGAGAAACAAATCCAGTTCGGGTTGTCATGGATGTGAAAGGAAATGAAACATGACCCTTCTGCTCTCCCTCAACTCACAGCATCTCCAGCTCCTCTCAGTGGTCATCAGCACTGCAAGACTCATTAGAAACTGGGGCCTTTCCTGAGCCTGTAAGTGGTGGGAAGGATTTGAGAGGATCACAGAGAGGTTTGGGTTGGAAGGGACCTGACAGATCATCTTTTTTCCAAACCCCCTGGCATGGGCAGGGACACCTTCCACTCTCCCAGGTTGCCCCAAACCCCATCCAGCTTCGCCTTGGACACTTCCAGGGATCCAGGGGCAGCCACAGCTGCTCTGGGTACCCTGTGCCAGGGCCTTGCCATCCTCACAGGGAAGGATTTCTTCCCAATATCCCATCTAAGCCTGCCCTCTGGCAGTGGGAAGCCATTCCCCGTGTCCTGTCTCTCCATGCCCTCATCCAAAGTCCTCCTCCAGCTCTCCTGGAGCCCCTTTAGGCACTGGAAGGCTGCTACTGGCCCTAATCCCAAGGGAATCTCTAGGACAAGGTCCTGGATAAGTGGGAAGAGAGAAACTTGTTGCTCAGCTGTGTTAGTGCCCAAAGGCAAACCCCAGCAACAGCCTCATATGACAGAGAAGTATGCTAAGTATCATTCCCCTGAGTGAGCAGGGTTTGGGGTGATCCCCAGTCTGGAGGGGGCTGCCAGCCAGGGGACAGGACTCACCATGCAGGGGGTGTGAGACAACCCGGGACACACACTGCATCATCATCTCATGGGATGTCTGGGGAGGGAGGAGAAAACACCTGTGAGAAAAGCTGTGCTGCTCCTCCTGCACGGCCCAGGCCCTTTCCCCCAGTGTGGGGAAACCCATTTTGGGTCCCTCTTTTGAGACCTGTTCTTGTGGTAAACCTCTATTCCTGTGAATTACTTCATGGATGGACACAGAATGGCCACTAAACATCACAAACTTCTCACCCAGTTTCTCTCCAAGTAATCTCACCCACAACCCCAGGGACCTCCCCAGCCACTCATTAAAGGGCAACATCCACTTCTCACCTCTCTGACCACTTTCCTAAGTGAAGTTTTCACATCATCCTTGTTAGACACGTGCTCCATGTCTTCCAGTGGAAAAGCCTGAGTGGAGAGGGAAGAAACGTGGTCAGAGCTGATGGAGATGCTGACCCACAACGTCTGAGGACAGGGGGAAACCATGAAAAGCCATGCTCTAGATGCAAGGACAAGACAAACGCCCAAGAGGGAGAAGAAAGGATAGAAAGTAAAATAGAGGAATAGAGGAGCCACAAAACTGCTGACAGAAGATACAAGGCAAGGGGATGCCAAATCAAATTAAAATGGTTTATAAATTAAAAAAATGCTCTGGGGATAAGGGCACGGGAGGACTACTCCCTTAGGAGGTGGAGAGGGATGAATGCACCAGTCCCTCTGTGCAGCCCTGGCTGGTTGCAGGCACTTGCTGAGGTAGCACTGACCCTGCAGGTGATTAATGGAGAGAGAAGCTGACCTTTACCTTCTTCACACTCCCCCTGGTGATGGTTGATAAGGTGCTCGAGATGAGGCAAGGAGTCAGGCCACGGAAGAGGCCTCTTTTCCCATCCACTTCCACGATGTGTCTGGCTGGGTGGGACAACACCAGGCTGCTGTCAGTGGGGAAGGGGACAGTGCATGGAGAACACCCCAAACAGCCCCAGGGTTCAGCTGAAACCATGCTAGGCTCAGCTCAGCAGGGCAGCCACTCCACAGCCCCACAGTGAGTGATTTACTGGAACAGTCCTAAATAAACTTCACACTGGAGGAGGACAAGAATTCTTACTCTCTGCCATCTGCCTAATCTGGAAGGACAGCTCCAATATTTTGGGCTACTTTTTGTCTTTTGATGGTTTGGCTCACCTGAAAGGGCTCCAAGGCAGTTTGGACTGAACCAGGCAGGGGGGATCATCCCACGTCCTCTGTGCTGTCACCTCCTCCCTCCACCCCAGGAAAGTCTGACTCAGGGCTCATACGGATCTCACAAACCCATGTTCAGTTCCTGCCCCACCACCTTCTCCCAGGCAAACTTCCTCAGGTCTCCAGTTGCAAAGAAAAGCCCAGAGATCCCATTTCTCCCACATTTAACAAGGTGGGACAGAACCCACTATGTGCTGGTGGCTCCTGGCCCCTGTCCTATGCTGTCCAAGCGAAGCCAGGCAGGCTCTGCACCTCTCCATCACCCAACACTGCCCATCTGTTTGGAAATTACATCTTCCAAAGGGCAGCCCTGGAGCATTTGCAGCCCTGGATGTCCCAGGATGGGCTCCCAGTGTTCTCATCCTGCCCTGTGTTGGTTCCACACCATGGATACTACTGGCTGATTTTGGGATTGGCCCAGCTTGGCTGTCAGGACAGTGCATTCCCCCTCCTCACAGCAAACCTGCTGTGACAGCAGGTCACAAATTATTCATCCACCTCTCCCACGCTGCTCCACCCATGAAAAGAGGAAAATACTTTTTTTTTTTCCTTCTAAACATATTACCTGCCCTTTTCTTGGTATTTCTGTCCCTTTAGGGCTCCATCTACAACACAAATGAGCAGGGCAGGGGCCAGGTTATTCCAGGGCTGTTTTGGTGCAGAAGGAAAGTATTTTGTGATCTCCAAAACACATAAAACCCTCCTGCAACAAGCCTACACCACCTAAACCTCCCCCAAACCTCTCCACCGTGGTGCAAACCCAGAGCAACGTGCCACAGGAATATGATGCAGCACCAACACTGCAGCCACCACCCCCTTGTCCCCAACAACAGGTACATAAATCTGACAGCCTTGCAAAGAGTTGCGGTGGTTTATGCCTCACTGCAGCCTCGGGATGATCCCAAGGGGATGTGGAAGTGCTGCTGGGGTCAGCTCGGTCTGCCTGGCAGCTCCCAGCCCCGATCCCCTGAGGGCAGGACCTCGTGCTGGCAGGGAGGGACAGTCACTCACCGTAGGCGAAGAAGCCGGGCAGGTACAGGACCTTCCTTCCCAGCACATTTCTGCCAATGGTTGGAGGTAGTGGCTCATGCCCAACCTGAGAGAGAAACCTTGTGAGCAGGTCTCTGTTCTGGTGTTCCCAAAGTCCCTGGGATGAACAGGATTGATCCCAGCATCCCCTGTCACTCTCAGGCACTCCTTTCCCCATTTTATGGCGTCCCTAGGTTACAGGGCATCCTCTACCATTTTAGGGGGTCCCTGTTACTGAGAAGGTCTTGGGGTTTCCTATCCCTCCTTATATGGGAGGCCCCATGGCAGAGGGGTAATTTTATAGGGGTTCCCAGATTACTGGGTTTCTCCATTCCCCGTCATAGGAGGGGTCCCAATGCCCCGCTACAAAGGAGCCCCCACTGTACAGGGGGCCTCACTCCTCCATTATATGATGTCCCCTATTCCCTATTTGGGGTACCCCTTTTGTAGAAGCCATCCTCACCTTCCTATTATATAGGACCCCATTTTTATACAGGGCCTGCCAGTGTATAGGGGACCCCATCCCCTTACATATAGAGGACTCCATTACCCAGATGTCCCTCATCCTACAACTGCTCAGGGGGTCCCGTTGTAATGAGGGGGCTGTATACGCAGTGACCCCCAGTGCATGGAGCATCCACAGGGACACAAAACAGGAATCTCGTTCCACACATTACACTGGGGTCCCGACCCCCATCATACACAGGGACTCCATCCCATTACACACGGGCCCCCCATCCTATAGGTGCTCCCCATTCTGCAGATGCCCCCATCGCACAGGGAGTCCCATTGTAACAAGGGGGCTGTACATACTGTAAATACAACCCTACCACATGGGGGTTTCCATAGGGGCACTATGCAGGAATCCGCCTCCTCCCGTTATGCTGGGATCCCGATCCCCCATTATCCCTATCCCGTTACATACACCGAGATCAGCCCATCCTATAGGCGGCCCCATCGCCCAGGGGGCCCCGTTATAGGGGGAGGGCTGTATATACAGTAACCCCCAGCACACGGAGGCCTCCATAGGAGCATTATCCAGACCCCGTTATCCTGGAGTCGCGACCCCCGTTACACA
>VYXD01013265.1:341807-356009 GCA_013397195.1 Hylia prasina | reverse complement strand
AGGGAAGGGAAGGGAAGGGAAGGGGGAAAAGGGAAAAGGTAAGAGAAAAAGAACCCCAAAGATACTAGGAAAAAGGAAGGATCTCCAGTCCTGGTTCTAGCATTGGTCCGCCTGATGGGATGTCCAGTGTCCTGGGGCACAAGCTCTGGGATGGGTTTCTCACTTTCCATGCAGATTGTTTCTCATGCACAGTGCACTCTTTCAGACCTTTCTGGAAAAGCATTGTCCTACCTCCATGTGGCCCCTTCTCCAAACCCATCTTGTTCTTTCTCACGGCTATTACCAATAATCCTTGTCTGCTGTTACCAGCAATCCTTGGTTGGCCCCACAGCCATCCATCCAGGTTTGGTGTTTGAGACAGACACATCAGCCCTGCCTGGGCACCAGGGTCCTGCCAGCCCATTCCTGGCCCCTCCAGCCTTCTGGACTGCCCAGACTCCCACCCTGAAGCCCACCCTGGTGGGACACAGCCCACCCCACCTGGGCTGCACAGCCGGGAATCATCCCAGGGCGTACCTGCCCTGCAGCATCCCTGCTGCTGCTCTGGCCTTGGCTGTGCCACCACTTTGATCCCTCCCAAAATTAAGCGATTCCCAGTGTTTTCTCAGCGTTCTCCTACCCACAGACTGCTGTGCTTCCTCTTTCCCTTCCCTTTTGAGGCCAGCCCAGAGACAAGCTCTGCTACCACAGAGAGGGCAGCGGGCAGGCTTTGCCTTGTGCAAATCCTTGTTCCCAAGCTGCAGCCAGAAACGCTTCAGGGCACAGAGGGGGACAGAGGAAGGAGCTGCAGCCCCCAGCACCTGCCCCTGCAGCTCCTGGACACCCAGGACCTGCCCCCAGCCCGTGCCATGGAGGGAAAGGTGGATAATCGGCAGAGTGTGGTGAAGCTGGTGGCTGTGTTTGAGGAGCAGTGGTAAGGCAGGAGGGCTCTGGGTGCTGAGGGTGTGTTAGGGCTCCATGTGGGGTGGGTTTGGGAAGGAAGAAACCCACTGTGAGGTGGTTTGGGGCGTGTGGAGAAGCTGACAAGGTGATTTGCAATTCTTCACCTCTTGGGTCTGCCTCAGTGTCTTCTTCCTGCTGTGGGTCATGAGCAGAGATCTGAAATCCTCAGTGGGGTGTGAGTGGTTCTGCCTGGCTCAGGGTTAGGCTGTGGCAGCCCATTCCTCCACACTCAGCATCTTCACACTCACCCTGGCTGGTGCATCCTGCTGCTGCTGCAGGGGAAAGGAATCACAGTTTGCAAATACGTAGGCAGGGGTTTTCACTGGGAATTAACTGCCTGGGTGTCTGGAAGAGTCCCAGCCTCGGACTGTCCAGTTGTTTGCAGAGATGTGGTTCCTAGGAAAGGAAACATAATGCACTATGTTAAGGGAGAGAGAGAATTCCTTTCATAAAACAGCTCCTTCCTTTGGAGTGTGAGCTGGGACCCTCACACAGCGTGTGCTGGCGTCTGAGCGAGGGGATCTGCCCTGGCTCTGGTGTAAAAGTGATTCAGAGGCTTCAGGTGAGTTATTGTCAGGACTGTGCCTCAGTTTCTCTGTCTGTTGGATCAAGATATGGAATCCTGCCATTCCTAGTACCCATGAGATGCTCTCAGTGAGCCTTGGAGAGGCTGGGTGGTTGGGCAGGTAAGTTTTGCTCAGGCACGAGATGCTCAGGCAGGAGATTTCCTTTCATTCTGGGAACTCCTGCATCTCTGCTGTGTGCTTTTCCCCAGGCTTTGTGGTTGTCCCCATCATCCCACAGTGATGTGTTGGAACCACTGCAGTGTTTGACCTGCCCCCATGTCACTGCTGCAGTGTGTTTGCTGTTTGCCCTGGACTGTGAGTTTGATTTAGAGGAAATAAAAGTAACTTAGGACTTTCAGAGGAAACTGGGGAACCTGGGAATGAGCAGAGCATTTTGGAACAGACAATGGTTTGGCCTAGGTTAGTATAAATAGAAAGAGAGAAGTTCCCTGTTGGAACTCAGCCGTGGCTTTAGGATTGGGAGGCACAGGGAGAGATGGAAAAAGCCTCTTTGTCTCTGAAGAGTTCTGCCAGCCCCCTTGGACAGGAGGGGATTTGTGCATGGCTGTGGATGCACTCCTGAGCTCACAGACATCCTGAGCATGGGATGGAGCTGACATCCTCTTCAGATGAGTCTCTGCCCCTTAAGTCACCTCCTGTCCTCAACTTTGCAGTTTGATGTCCAATTTCTTCATGTCTTTCCCATCCTATCCATCCCACTCCTGTCTGCAGGTCAACAGTGGATGTCTTTCCAGTTTCTGCCCAGAGCAGTTTCCTGCAGGGACCAGCTCTTGGATGACAGACAAGTCACTTGCTGTCACCTTCACGGCCTGGCTTCTCCCTCATGCCTGCTCTGGACCTGTTTTCTTTGTCTTTGCCAGAAAAGGGAAGAGAGAACACCACCAAAAAACAACCTGTCTGCAAAACCACCCACACATGGCCCGCTCTTGGCTCTTGGCTATCGAGCTTCTCCCTGCTTTTCTCCATGGTGGCAGCAGGCAGAAAGCCAGAGCTGTGGGTGGGATAAATGGCAGGATCCTGCTTTTCTAGAGCAGGAAAGGGACTGGGCTCAGCAGCAGGGGACACTGGGAGAAGAGAGGATGAGTCCTGGAGCTGTGGAGGATGCTGAGGATGTTTGTACTGCAGGGCTGTGCAGAGCAGAGCAGTGTCAGCACTGGGCAGCTGCTGCTCTTGTCCCTTTTGGTGGCTTTAAGCTGGGCCTGGGGGCTGTGCTGGGGGAGTGGCTGAGCTGATCACATTCCTTTGTAGCAGGGACAGCAAATCTGCCCAGAGGGACAAGCAGGCAGCCCGCCAGCCCCAACAGCTTCCAGCATTCCCTGCCAGCCACTCCCTCACCAGAGAAGAGAATGAGGAGGAGAAGGATCAGCAAGGTCAGCGTGGACTCAGCTTCAAATCCCTCCGTTCTCTGCGGTACAAAATCCGTGAGGATGACTGGAGGAGGCCACAGGAGCCAGGCCTGGAGCCTGGCAGCCAGGTGAGCTCCAGAGGCTGGTGGCTGGCTCAGGGTCTCATCTTTGCCCACGAGACTGAGCCCTGCTCCCCATGCAGGAACCAGAGGAAAAGAAAATCGCACTGGAGCTGCTGGAGACAGAGCAGGCTTATGTCAACCGCCTCCACCTCCTTGACCAGGTGAACTGGGGAGTGAAGGGACCAATTCAAGTGGATTTTGGAGAGATTGAAGCTGTAAAAATGAGAAACATGTGGACTACTGGTCTTTACAGCTAGAGACTGGGTCTGGCCTTTGCCTTTTCTACATCCCACACCTCTGGGAAGCACCCTTGTCCCAGCAAAGCCTTCCATTCCCCTCTCCTCTTGGGGCCTGGGATTTCCCTCCTGCACAGTCAGGCCTTTCACTGGGTGATGTGACAGTCTCAGAGAGGGAATGAGATCCTCAAGCATCTCTCTGGCCCTTTTTGTTCCCCCTTCTTTCTTCCAGGTATTCTATACAGAGCTGATGAAAGAAGCCAAAACTGGGAAGACAGTCCCAGAGGAGGTGGTGAAAATGATCTTTTCCAACATCTCCTCCATCTACCAGTTCCATGCTGAGTTCTTCCTGCCAGAGCTGCAGAAGCGCATGGAGGATTGGTGAGCTGCAGGAGGGGAGGGCAGGACACCTGGGTGGCTTGGCCAGAATGGGGGAGCAGCACTGGATTTGGGTTCCTGACCAGAGCTCAGCTTGTTTTGCTCCAAATATCTTGTGCTGGAAAACACTTCCTTAAAACGCTCAGATCAGGGTATGGAAAGTTGAGTGACATCTCAGGTGGTTTGAGGGTATGCCCGGGTATGAACAGCCCAGGCTGGCTGCAAGGTGGGGACATTCCTGTTCTGGAGAGCAGGAAATGGTGTGGGGATGTAGCAGGTTGCAGCAGGGACAACCTCAGTGCTCCACCGTGGTGCTCAGCTCATCCCTCCCTGTCTGTCTGCCCTGACGGGCTGGGGAAGCTGCTGGTCTGTGCTTCCCTCCTGCAGGGACTGCAACCCCCGCATTGGGGATGTGATCCAGAAGCTTGCACCCTTCCTCAAGATGTATGGGGAGTACGTGAAGAACTTCGACAAGGCCGTGGAGCTCATCACTGCCTGGTCAGAGAAATCAGCCCCCTTCCAGGAGCTCATTGCTGATATCCAGGTAAGGGCAGCGCAGGGGGAATCGCAGCAGAGCTCCTAAAATCTCCTGGGAACGGGGAAACAGCAGAGGGTGAGAGCTGCTTTGCTCACTGTGCCTCTCTCCCTGCCCAGAAGAGGAAGGTCTGTGCTAACCTGACGCTGCAGCACCACATGCTGGAGCCTGTGCAGAGGATCCCACGCTACGAGCTCCTCCTGAAGGATTATGTCCGGAAACTCCCGCCCCACTCCCCCGACAGGGGCGACGCCGAGAGTAAGGGCTCTGGGAGTCCACGGTGGGGAGGGCACGGTGGGTTTGCAGGGAAATTACAACCCCTGGTGTTGTACACGGGCACCAGAATACCTGGATTCACTCACCAGCTGTCCTGTGCCCTTGGATAAACCTCAGTCTGATCTTTTTCTGGCAGGGAGAGGGATTTATCTGCCTTTTCAGGGGCTGGGGAGGGGAAGGATGGTGTGTGAGGTGTCCACAGTATTCCCTAAAGAGACCTGTAGCAGCTGGGGGAGCTTTCAGACCCCTATGGATAATGCAGTTCCCAATCCTGCTGGGATGGAGGGATACAAGAGTGGGCTGTCTGTCCCTCCAAGACCCCTGCATGTGCACTCCAGCTGTACCCAAACTCCTGCACAGCATTTCAGGGCCACTTGGGTTGTTCACAGAAGGGCAGCAGCTGCTACTCATGTGCATCCATGAGGGACAGAGCCAGAAGATTCCTCCCACAGCTCCAGAGCAGGTGTTTCACCTCCAGCCTGTCTGTTCTCATTGCAGAGGCCTTGGAGATGATTTTTATGGTGGCCAAGCACTCCAATGCAGCTATTGCCGAGATGGTGAGGCCCTGTCCCAGCTGGAAATGCTTTGCAGCTCATGGCACAGCCCTCCTGAAGGGGACAAGAGCCCTGTGGGTTCAGCTGTGGAGCTTAGACCCTGCTCTTAATGCCCAGCCCCAGCACCCCAAGCCTGGGGAAGTCACATCTGTAGAATCAGCTGGGATGTGAACAGCTGGTCAAGGCTGGGAGCTGCTCCCAAAGATCAGTCTGGGCTGAGAGAGCTGTGCCACCTCTCCCAGTACTCAGCAACTGGCTGGGAGGTGGGCATGGAGGGGAGCCAGACATGACAAGGTTGTGGCTGCTCAGCCCCTCACAAAAACAGGTCCCTCTGCCTCCCCCAGGAACGGCTGCAGAACCTCTGGGTGGTCTATCAGAGGCTGGGCCTGGAGGATGACATTGTGGATCCCTCCAACGAGCTGATCAAGGAGGGACCAATCCAAAAAATCTCCACCCGCAACAACAGCACCTCGGAGAAGTACCTGTTCCTGGTGGGAGCTGGGGTGCCTGGGGCAAGGAGAGGGAGCAGATGAGATGGGAGTGGGGAGAGGGACAGCACGGCCTGGCCAGGGTGTTGCTGGGTCACCTTGACACAGAGGGGATGAATTCAGAGCTGGGGGGTGGGTTTGACCTCACTCAGTGCAGGGCACCCTGTGCAGGACACGGTTGGGAATCTGCTTATCCCTGGGCGTGGCAGCCCTGGAAGATGCTTCACCTTTGCAGGGTGGGAGGGGGCTGAAGCAGAAACAGTCAGGTTTTAGGGGGGATTCTTCCCAAGGACCCCAGACCCCAGGGAAGCCCACAGCTCGGAGCAGGCAGTGCTGGGCTCCAACCCACCCTCTCTCTCCTCCTAGTTCAACAACATGCTGCTGTACTGCGTGCCCAAGGTCATCCAGGTGGGCGCCGAGTTCCAGGTCCACCTCCGCATGGATGTGGAGGGCATGAAGGTCAGACAGGCACCTTGTCTTTGTGCTTCCCCAGCTCCTGACTGCTCCAAAAGCCTCTCCTCTGGGATGTGGCTGCTGCCTGAACTTCCTTGGGAGGAAGGGAGGAGCTGGAGCCAAGGGTGGCTTTGTGAGTGGGGTTGATAATCTGGTCCTGGGAAATGCCAGTGAAATCTTGTGCATGTGGGATCTGAGGGGCTGAAGGGCTTGTCCCCGAGGGACATCCCTGTGCCCCACATCATGGAGAAAGGTATGGGTGTGCTGGAAGTGGGTTCAGCTCCACATCCTTCCTCTGGTGTCCCACAGGTGCGGGAGCTGAAGGACACTGAGTTCCCTCACACCTTCCTGGTCTCGGCAAAGCAGCGGTCACTGGAGCTCCAAGCCAGGTAAGGGGAAGGCTGACAGCATGCAGATCCTCAGGGAGGAGGGACAACAGCTCATCCACTTCCTTTTTGTACTCAGGTCTGAGGAGGAGATGAACGCCTGGATCAAGGTACTGGGAGTGCTGGGAGAGGGGAGCCCCCCCATCCCAGCTGGATGCCCTGGTCAGGGCACCCCAGTGCCCCTCCAGCCCTGCCTTCCCCTCTAGGCCTTCCAAGATGCCATTGACAGGAAGGAGAAGAGGAGTGAGACTTTTAAGACAGCAGTCCATGGACTGGAGACGGACACCCCTGCACTGAAGGTAATCTGCCTGCTCTCCCTGTGCCCCACCTGCCTCCAGCTGAGAACACACCTTGCTGTGCCTCAGTTTCCCAACTAAACCGCCCTGGGGGAGGCTGAGGAGGGGAAGGGGTGAGGACAGAGGAGCTGGGACCACCCAGACTCTGGTCCCTCACCCCCAGACAGAGGAGCTGGGCCGCCGAGCCCCACAGTGGGTGCGGGACAATCTGGTGACCATGTGCATGCGCTGCAAGGAGCCCTTCAACGCCATCACCCGCCGGAGGCACCACTGCCGAGCCTGTGGATATGTGAGCCCCCCGTGCCCCTTCCCTCCCTCCTGGCCTGCTCCTGGTACCCCTTTCCTAGGCTGAGGGCTGCTCCTGCCCCTCAGCTCCTCACGGAGCTGTCCCTGGGACCCTAGCCCAGTGTCACCAGCGTCCGTGTCTGGTGGCTGCAGGTGGTTTGTGCTCGCTGCTCCGACTACAAGGCCGAGCTGCAGTACGATGGGAACCGCCCGAACCGCGTCTGCCAGGAGTGTTTCATCTTCCTCACCGGCCACACGGTGCTCGAGGACCGCGAGGGGAAGCACAAAGGGATCCTGGAGGTGAGCTCCGCCCCTCTCTGCTCAGCCTCCCCGTGCCCTCTGGGCACTGCCGCCAGTCTCCAGCCTCGCCGTCCCAGCCCGGCCCTGCAGCCGCAGCAGGAGGGGTGGGAGTCGTTCCCACAGCTGTCAGAAGGTGCATGTGTTGCATGCAGAAGTGCAGCTGCCTCGCTCGTGCTCCCAGCCTTGGGACCAAGCATCCAGGGCTCCCTTCCCCACAGGATGTCAGCAGCACCGTCACAGCCAGGACAGCCCCTCACCTGCCCCTACTTTGGGGGGTTTTCTAGAGTGGGCAGGGAATTCCCCAGGAAATTATCTCAGCTCAGTGCCCTTTCTACCATCTGCACTGGGTATTGAGGGATTTGTTGGTTTTTTGACAGAAAGAAGCTGCAGAGGTATCAAGCAGGAGTTTGCTCTGCAGTTCCCTGCAGCTGCTGGACAAGAACGGCAAGGGGGGCACGCGGGGCTGGTTCGTGATCCCCCGGGACGATCCCCTCGTGCTCTACATCTATGCAGCCCCTCAGGTGAGGCTTGGCTCGGATCCACCCTCAGGGGACATCCCGCTGTGCCCAAGGGACATCCCGCTGTGCCCATCCCCTGCCTCCCACCACCTTCTCTGTTCTTGGCAGGACGTCCGAGCCCACACCTCCATCCCCCTGCTGGGCTACCAGGTGCGGGACATGCCCCAGAGCGAGTCTCGGCACCTCTTCCAGCTGGTGCAGTCGCGGCAGGTTTTCACCTTCGTGGCCGACACTGAGGAGCTGAAACAACGCTGGATGAAGGCCATGGCGCGCTCTGCCGCGGGGATCATGCACCCAGAGGAGGAGGAGGAGGGTGCAGACCCCTGTGATGGAGCAGAATGAGGCCATTCCCACCCCTGCCTGGGGTTGTCACACCTCCCCTGCCTGCTCTCATTGCTGGCTTTGGACAGGCCCCCGACATCTCTGCATCCTGGTTTTCCATCGTGATAGGGGCAAGATGGGGACACGTTTGCCACCACGCGGACAAGCTGGATCCCCCTCTCCTCCCTCCTCGCTCTCCAGAGGCGCTGGGAGCGCAGGGAGCGGGGATTTGGGGAGCGGGGATTTGGGGAGCGGGGATTTGGGGAGCCCGGCCCCGGGCGCGGTGCGGTGCCTCCCGCGGCCACGCGGGGGCAGCACCGCCCCGTCCCTGGCAGGCGGCGGGGGCTGCCCCGAGCCGGGAGCGCGGGATGGGACTGCCGGGATAAATCCCACCTGCGAGCCCTCTCTGCGCTCCACGCTGCCTTTTTTGGGCGTGTGTTTCCCAGACAGCCCCGTGGGGCTGTCCCCGTGGCCGTATATGGCACAAATATGTCAGGCTCTCAGCTTGTAGCTCAGCCTCGCAGCCTGGGGACCCCAGTGCTGGGTTCAGGACGTCCCTTTTCCAGCTTGTCGCCACTCCTGGCCTCACATTGCAGTTCCGTGGTGTGGGGATACCCCTCAACGACAGACAGCCCTCACCTGCCTCACTGAGCCAGCCCACATTCCTGCCCATCCCAGACTTTCCCTGCACTTCAGCCTTGTACCTCCCTCAGTTACAAATTTCCTGGGGGAAAACACTCTGGGACAAGGTTGTGTTCACACAGGTCCTGCTGTGATGCTGGGGAGACACAGGGGATCCCCCTCTCCATCATCAGCATAACGAGCACCCCTGTTCATTTCAGTCAGCGCTATAGGCTGCAGCCCCACGCTTTCCTCTCTGCATCCTCTTTAGCTCCCCCAAAATGTTTCCCAGACAGAAGTTGCCACTTCTGAGCCTGCCAGGGGTCTCAAGCACAGAGCTGGAGGAGCCCACGATCCCTGGCAGGCAGGGGTTGCTGCCTGTGCCTGGGCCATGCAGCAGCTCCAGCACAGCAGCCTTGGACAGAGCCCAAAGATGCCACAGGCTGAACAGATCCCTGCAAACTGGGAAGGGAGGTGGAGCAGGATGCTGCAAATGGGAACAACACCTGGGGAAAGGAGGGGGGGTGGGGATAAACATGAATCACAGCTGTCACCATTCTGGGGGGCTTTGGGGAGACATGAAAAAGCTGTGAGCAATGTCCTTCCTCAGTCTACTCAATCGGCTCATCCTGGGAAAAGGCAAACTGTGGTGGCTTTATCTCCTCCAGCTAAAGAGATCCATCCCATCAGGGAAAGGGGAGAGCAGCTGGATGTCAGGGTGACAGCTCTGCCAAAGCAGTTGCCCCTCAGGGTGCCAGTGAGCACGGGGCTGAGCCCAGATGCAAACAGCACAAACAGAGCTTTCCAGAGACACCCCCAAACAGCCCTCAGCTCCCACGGTCACCCCGTGGGAAGGGGAACCCCCAGCAGCCTGGAAAAGCTGGGGAGCGCAGGGTGCTGCTGGCAGGAAAGAGTGAGCAAGGGGAAGCCCGCGGGGCTGGAAGGTTCTGCGTGGTGGCCCTTCCACCTCGGCGTCACCCCTGTGTCAGCGAGGAACAAAACAAGCCCGGAGCAGGGAGCTGCCCTCAGCCCTCGGCTCGTGAATGGCCTAAGAATAGATTTCCTGTTTACCCAGCCAGGAATCGCTCCCGGGGCAGAGGGCACCTGCGGCTATTTTTACCAGCTCCTGCTCTCCTCCCTCCTGACCCCCAGCACCCTCGGGACCACTGCCCCACTGCAGCACCCATGAGTGCCTCGGGAAGGGGGCTGCCACAGAGGAGAGGTGGCCCAGGGGTGGAGGGGGTGGCAGGGCACTAGGGCAGGTCACTGCCGTGGCTTTGGCATCTTGCCACTCTCAAAGACAGGGAGACAGCATCACTGCCCTGAGCAGCCCGAAACAGGAGGATGAGAGACTGAACTTCAAGGGGTTTGCATGATTTCCCAACTCTGCTTTCCTACCAAAAATAAAAATAAAAATAATTTTAAAAATTAAAAAAAAATTTACACGTGCAGGGAATACACTGATGAGTTTTCTCTCCCCATCCTGCCTCAATCCCCCGGCGGTGCCACAGCAGTGGTCAAGAGCAGTTTGGCCTCTTGCCTCCAGAGCAGAAAGTGAAACCCCCATGCAGAAGTTACAGTTTCCTATTCTCGAGAATGGGGAAGGCTCACAGGCCATTTACTGGCATCCCCCCCGCGGGCCCCCCCACGCCTCTTCTCGTAAGCACTGACCAAAATACGCTGTGAAACCCACAGTGCCTGTGCTGGGGCCGGGACACCCATCACAGAGAGCACCAGCCCGGGCCCAGGGGAGTGTNACCCCTGCCTGGGGTTGTCACCCCTCCCCTGCCTGCTCTCATTGCTGGCTTTGGACAGGCCCCCGACATCTCTGCATCCTGGTTTTCCATCGTGATAGGGGCAAGATGGGGACACGTTTGCCACCACGCGGACAAGCTGGATCCCCCTCTCCTCCCTCCTCGCTCTCCAGAGGCGCTGGGAGCGCAGGGAGCGGGGATTTGGGGAGCGGGGATTTGGGGAGCGGGGATTTGGGGAGCCCGGCCCCGGGCGCGGTGCGGTGCCTCCCGCGGCCACGCGGGGGCAGCACCGCCCCGTCCCTGGCAGGCGGCGGGGGCTGCCCCGAGCCGGGAGCGCGGGATGGGACTGCCGGGATAAATCCCACCTGCGAGCCCTCTCTGCGCTCCACGCTGCCTTTTTTGGGCGTGTGTTTCCCAGACAGCCCCGTGGGGCTGTCCCCGTGGCCGTATATGGCACAAATATGTCAGGCACTCAGCTTGTAGCTCAGCCTCGCAGCCTGGGGACCCCAGTGCTGGGTTCAGGACGTCCCTTTTCCAGCTTGTCGCCACTCCTGGCCTCACATTGCAGTTCCGTGGTGTGGGGATACCCCTCAACGACAGACAGCCCTCACCTGCCTCACTGAGCCAGCCCACATTCCTGCCCATCCCAGACTTTCCCTGCACTTCAGCCTTGTACCTCCCTCAGTTACAAATTTCCTGGGGGAAAACACTCTGGGACAAGGTTGTGTTCACACAGGTCCTGCTGTGATGCTGGGGAGACACAGGGGATCCCCCTCTCCATCATCAGCATAACGAGCACCCCTGTTCATTTCAGTCAGCGCTATAGGCTGCAGCCCCACGCTTTCCTCTCTGCATCCTCTTTAGCTCCCCCAAAATGTTTCCCAGACAGAAGTTGCCACTTCTGAGCCTGCCAGGGGTCTCAAGCACAGAGCTGGAGGAGCCCACGATCCCTGGCAGGCAGGGGTTGCTGCCTGTGCCTGGGCCATGCAGCAGCTCCAGCACAGCAGCCTTGGACAGAGCCCAAAGATGCCACAGGCTGAACAGATCCCTGCAAACTGGGAAGGGAGGTGGAGCAGGATGCTGCAAATGGGAACAACACCTGGGGAAAGGAGGGGGGGTGGGGATAAACATGAATCACAGCTGTCACCATTCTGGGGGGCTTTGGGGAGACATGAAAAAGCTGTGAGCAATGTCCTTCCTCAGTCTACTCAATCGGCTCATCCTGGGAAAAGGCAAACTGTGGTGGCTTTATCTCCTCCAGCTAAAGAGATCCATCCCATCAGGGAAAGGGGAGAGGAGCTGGATGTCAGGGTGACAGCTCTGCCAAAGCAGTTGCCCCTCAGGGTGCCAGTGAGCACAGGGCTGAGCCCAGATGCAAACAGCACAAACAGAGCTTTCCAGAGACACCCCCAAACAGCCCTCAGCTCCCACGGTCACCCCGTGGGAAGGGGAACCCCCAGCAGCCTGGAAAAGCTGGGGAGCGCAGGGTGCTGCTGGCAGGAAAGAGTGAGCAAGGGGAAGCCCGCGGGGCTGGAAGGTTCTGCGTGGTGGCCCTTCCACCTCGGCGTCACCCCTGTGTCAGCGAGGAACAAAACAAGCCCGGAGCAGGGAGCTGCCCTCAGCCCTCGGCTCGTGAATGGCCTAAGAATAGATTTCCTGTTTACCCAGCCAGGAATCGCTCCCGGGGCAGAGGGCACCTGCGGCTATTTTTACCAGCTCCTGCTCTCCTCCCTCCTGACCCCCAGCACCCTCGGGACCACTGCCCCACTGCAGCACCCATGAGTGCCTCGGGAAGGGGGCTGCCACAGAGGAGAGGTGGCCCAGGGGTGGAGGGGGTGGCAGGGCACTAGGGCAGGTCACTGCCGTGGCTTTGGCATCTTGCCACTCTCAAAGACAGGGAGACAGCATCACTGCCCTGAGCAGCCCGAAACAGGAGGATGAGAGACTGAACTTCAAGGGGTTTGCATGATTTCCCAACTCTGCTTTCCTACCAAAAAACAAAAATAAAAATAATTTTAAAAATTAAAAAAAAATTTACACGTGCAGGGAATACACTGATGAGTTTTCTCTCCCCATCCTGCCTCAATCCCCCGGCGGTGCCACAGCAGTGGTCAAGAGCAGTTTGGCCTCTTGCCTCCAGAGCAGAAAGTGAAACCCCCATGCAGAAGTTACAGTTTCCTATTCTCGAGAATGGGGAAGGCTCACAGGCCATTTACTGGCATCCCCCCCGCGGGCCCCCCCACGCCTCTTCTCGTAAGCACTGACCAAAATACGCTGTGAAACCCACAGTGCCTGTGCTGGGGCCGGGACACCCATCACAGAGAGCACCAGCCCGGGCCCAGGGGAGTGTTTGCAGAGGCTCCACTGTCCCGTGCTCATCCCAAACCCCAGCTGGGTCTCACACCTCCATCCACGCTGCAGGAGGGGCACGTGGAGAGGTTTAAGGGCGTGAGCGAGCCGAGGGGGCTGGCGGGGGCACAGCTGTGGTCCCCCTTGCAGGGCTCTGTGCGGTGCCATCTCCCCCTGATGCCCAGGAAGGGGCTCAGCAGGGCCTGGGCTGGAGCCCCTCCAGCTGTGGAGTGGGATGGGGACCATGGGGACCCACAGAACTGCACAGCCCCAGCCTGCAGGGCTGCTCTGGGAGCTGCTCTGTGGGCTCTGGGCTCTTGATCCATCGGGACAGGTTCTGTATGAGGGTTCTCTACATGGCTGGCACTCCCCCTCTTTGGGGACTGTTCCACTGGGCATGTTCTCTTGCTCACTAATTGCAGGTCCCTCTGCACTACATGGGATGGGGTTTTGTGCTCTCTAGGGACTGTTCTTTAGGGTTCTGCTCTGCTGGGGCAGCAGGTTTTGCTCTATAACCCCTGGGCTTTGGCTGTATGGGTGCTGGGCTCCATAGGGGCCAGCCCCACACAGTGGGGGCTCTTGCTTGTAGGTGTTGAGTCCCATAGGGGTATTCCCTGGAGGGGCCGTGACCCAAAGAGTCCCTGCTCGGGGACAGCACATCCCTCACTGTGGGACACTGGACAGGACAACTCTTGGCGTGGGGCTCTTGGGGCAGCACATCCCTCCCTGGGAATTTTGGGTAGCCCACTGCTCACTGCGGGGCAGTGGGGCATTCCCCCCTTCGCTGAGGGAGTTTGGGCATTTCCCCCCTCGCTGAGGGATTTTGGGCATTTCCCCCCTCGCTGAGGGATTTTGGGCAGCTCTCGCCGCAGCGCCGCGGTGCCGGAGCTGCAGCAGCTCAGCCTCTCCCGCCGTGCAGCTTCTGCAGCCCACCGCGGCTCCCAGTGCTCCCGCCAAGCGCTTTAAATAACAAATAAATTGAGTTCGGAGGCAGCCACAGCAGGAGGCATTGGGACGATGCCCCGGGGCATCGCTCCCCGCCGTGCCAGGGCTGCGGGGACACGGGGGAACCCTGAGTCCCCTGAGTCTGGGGACACCCCCTGCATGCGGGATTTAAGGATGTGAGATGATGCTAAACGATGTCAAATATTTGTGATATCCCCCCCCTAAAAAAAAAAAACCCCAAACAAGCAATCCACAGCCAGGATTGTGTAACCTTAGGACTGGGGTACCCACCCTGCTCTTCACCCCCCCCAGTCCCTCAGGGGGCAGCTCAGATCAGGAGGGGGACCCCAGAATCCACCCAGCTGCGCCCATTTTTGCAAGGCACGGGCAGGACCTCGCTGTGGGGGTGTCCCCGTGCTTGGGGGAGCGTTCGAGGGGGGGAAGCTTCCACCTGCTTTGGGTGGCCCCCGCAGGTGCCGGCAAAGGACATTTCGTGCAGCTGGGAAGCGG
>VYXD01013265.1:317153-331027 GCA_013397195.1 Hylia prasina | reverse complement strand
TTGTCCCATTCCATCTCCCCAGCTGCCCTGAATCCAGCCTGATCCCCCTCTTTCCACCCATTCAGGTCTGTATAACCCCTGAGCAGCCCCAGCTTATTTTCTCCTCTATGGACTTTGGGGGTTTTTCTCTTTTTCTTCCCTCTTTTTCTTTTTTTTTTTTTCATCTTAAATTCTGCCTTAAGTCAGGCCTGTGGATGCTCTTCTCCCATGCCAAGGCTCTTGTGCTTCATCCTGGGCAAGATGTGGATGGAAAAAGGCCAAAGGATGCTGCAGGGTCAGCTCAGATCATGGCAAGTACCTGGTGTGAGCAGCAGTGCAAGCTCCTGCCCCAGTGATGTCAGGGGGTGAGAGAGACAAGAGGCTGCAGGTCTGTCTGCAGCTCTGGGGGACCTGGGAGGGAGAAGTGAAGGTGTGAGGGATGGTCATGCAAGGCTGGAGGTCTCCTGGGGAACGGAGGGGAAGAGTGAGCTCCAAATCCAGATCTGAGGGTGAGAGTGGCCAAGGACGGGGCTGCAGCAGGGATGCAGGTGGGAGCACTGACCTGAGGGTGCAGGGGGGAATCAAGGGAGCACCTTGGATTGGGATGCACCAGGATTGGGAGTGGGAACAGTTCAGCACCGTGTGGAATCCCCCTTGGTGCCCCCCCAGCACTGTTGGCTCCTGGCAACCAACTCAGTGCCCCCCAGCTTTGGGCAGGGCCACAGCCACGCCTGGGGTGACTCTGGAGTGGAAGGAGCCCTGTTTGCCACAGCCATGCCAAGGGCTCTATTGAGGAAATCCCAGGGGAATTAAATGCCAGGCTGCTCCTGGCCAGCAGCTCAGCAAGTGGGAGACTCCCCTGAGCCCCCTGTGTGGTTCTGCAGGGTGGGGGGACAGGGACCCTCTCCGGGAGGGAATGGAGCCTGGCCAGGGGACAGGCAGAGCTGATAAACCCCTGGTGCCCTTCACCAAGCAGAGGGAGCTGCAGATAAAAGCTCTGCAGGCAAAGCAGGGCTCAGCTCCAAGCCTGGCTTGGGCTGATACCAGCCCCAAAGGGCGACCTCTCCCTTGGGCTTGGCTCAGCCCCATGGACTGGCCACCTCCCCCCTTCTTGACCCCAAATTGCCCTTGATTAGCAGCTTGTATCACTGATGGACCCGGGTGACACCCCAGGCGTGCCCTGCCCTGCTCCTGTTCAGGTTTTGCCTCACTTTGGGGAGGAAAATAATCTTGTTTATTATAAAACTGCAGCAATGCCCAGATCTGCTTGCAAACCCCTTCTAAAGCCTCCGGCATCGCAGGTTGGGAGGAGCCGGAGTGGGGGAGCAGCTGCTTTGGGGATTATTAATGAGCAGCAAGTGATGGGAAAGGCGAGGATCAATTGAAACAAAGGAGTTCAATGGTAAAAAGAAACGTTTGCGGAGTAATGGGAGTCCATTTCTCCAGCCGACTGTCGGAAACGCATCCTGTTAAACATCCATCAATTATCCCAGCTTGCAAATGCATTAGAGTAATGAGGAATTATCCATCAAATACACTTAAAGCCAGTGCCCCCCTCTGCCAGCCGCCCTGCAAAGAGCCACTTCAGTAAGGAAAAATAGCCTGAAGGTGGGTGGAAATTCAGGGGGGGCAGTGAGGAGGCTCCGGGGCTGCATCCTCTGGAGCCTGCTCCAGTCCAGAAGATGCTTTCCCAGCTCCAGGGGCACCTCCTGGGCTTGCTGGCTCCTTCAGTACCCACATTTTCTTCAGAGAGCTGTGATGACACCACGGGCAGCCCAGGTACCTGCTCTGTGCCTCAGTTTCCCCATGCGGCCCATAGTGCTGTCTGTGGCCACCCATGGGTGCTGCTCCTGTCCTTGTCACCTCTCTTCCCAGGAACAGAAGTAGTGGTGAGCGTGGCGTGTGGTCTGGTTGCCAAATTCCCAGAAACTCGTGGGTCCATCACCCACGGCCCCTGCACCCCGTGTGGGGCAGGAGGGTGTGGGCAGGCACAGCACCTGGCAGCCCCTTGGGATGCCAATCCCTGGGCTGGGCTGGATGCACCCAGCAGAAAATAGCAGGGTCTGGAGTCTGATGGATGCTGTGCCATCAGGGAAAGGGAGTCCTGTAGCCCCCATGGCCCCAGCAGGGTCTGAGGGGCTGCGGGTCCGGTCCGTGCTGGGGTGAGGGTTTGGGAAGTGGCTGGAGCACTGCAGGATCAGAGCAAACAGGGACGTGAGGGATGTGACTCAACACAGCAGAGTCTGGGGTTGGTTGTCCTGGGTAACTCAAAGGGTTTGATCCCTTTGGTGATGGATTCAGGACTGATCCAGGAGTTTTCCAACCTTGGTGATGTAACCCTGTGGCAACCCCTGATCCGAGGTTTCGGTGCTGTGATCTGAGGGCACACATCCTCCTCACCAGGGACAGGGCTGCATTTATCAGGGCGTTCCCCCAGCAGCAGGTTTTGGGGAGTTGGGACTGCTGTGTGGTGTTTAGGTGTGGATCCTCTGATGTCTGGTGCTGTGGTTTGGGCAGGTCCTGCCTCTCCCATCGTGTTGGGAGAGGATTGAGGAGCAACAGTGGGAGCTGCTCCTGTCTCTACACCTGCCTGGTTCTTCTTGGCTCTGCACGCACCATTGGGAGCTGGAAGTGGTCAGCAGGTTCAAAAGTCCCTGGGAGGAGACAAAAGGACACCCAGCACATCCCAGCCAGCGTTTCTGTAAGGAGTGGGGTGGAAAACAACTCCTGGGCTTGTCTTTCCCAGGGCTGATATTTCCATCTCCCAAAGCCCTCTGGCAGCCCAGGGGTTCCAGCCTGGTCTGGGAGCAGAGCATCCCTTGACCTGCAGCTCCACGGCGAGATGAGCCTTCCTGGGAGAGCGCTGTGTCTGATAACAGCAACTGCCATTAGGTGTCACAAGAGCATCAGGTCTTTGCTCTTGCTGGGAGGGTGAGCAGTGGTGTGGGACACCATGGGGTGCTGAAGTGACCTTTAGGGTGGCACCTTGGGGACAGAGATGCCCCCGGCAGGGGAGATGAGCTCCGGCTGCTGGGACCACGGGTTCTTTAGGATACCACAGGCTTCCCAGGAGGTCACCATCCTTCTGCCCCCAGCTGATCCCTTCCGCCACCTCCTGCGTGTCCTGCCCCTAGTGCTGGGGACAGGCGGGAGGTGGCACCAGGCTCCTCCTGTCGCACACTTGTCCCTTCACGAACCCGCTGTGTTTTACTGCATGGAAGCAAAGGCAGCAGCTGCTCTCGAGGAAGCGGCCGGTGCTGGTGCCTCTCTCAGTCCCACTGCAGCCAGTGTCCTCCAGGATCCCCGCAGCGCCCGGGAGAAGCCCGGGGGCTGAGGCTGCTTTGCAATCACAGGACGTTCCTCCCCGTTAGGATGTATCCAGCTGTGGGGGCTGTGAGGGCACAGCTGGGCAGGCTCCGGGTGTTCACCTCCAGAGGGATGGATGCTCTGGGATTTGACCCCTCCTGGGATTGCCGCTCCTGGCCCCATGCCACCTCCCGCTGCCCCACACCACCAGCAGGTGCCATGCTCAGAAAATCTTCCAGGAATTTGCAATTCTTCCTCGAAATGCCGTTTGCCTCTTTAATTTTGTGACATGACCAGAAACAATGCAGCGTCCGAGCCTCAGCGCCTTGATAAGGCGCCACTGGGAAAAGCTTTTCTCTCCTCTGCAGCGCCGGGCACCAATGTGCGGTGAGCTGATAAAGCCTAAAACACCGGCTTCCTTGGGGGCAGGACCGGAGCAGGAGCCGCCTCCGGGAGGATCTCCCCCTCCCCTCCCGCTGGCCGGAGGGGACGGAGGTGGCCGAGAGGGAGAGCCCCGAGCCCTGGGCTGGGACGGCGTCCCGGCCCCGGGTGACCTCCCAGCATCACGTCACCTCTTCCCTCTTGGAGAAGCTGAGTTCATGTCTGGCCTCCCCGGACCGCTGCCGGCCTTCCCGCCCTCTCCCTGCCCATGTGCCGGGGGTGACCGCAGCGTCGGGATGGCGGGGGGTTCCTGACCCCCTGGCTGGGCACTGCCCGTGCCCCGGGCGCCTCTGTGGGGTGTAACGGGGTGTCCCGGGCACCCCAAAGGCCGAGGTGCCGGACCCGCAGTGCCGGAGGCGCGGCGAGGGGCTGGCGGCGTGGGGATGCTTTCCCGGTGACTCACAGCATTCCTCGCAGGTCAGCGGCGGCCGCAGGACACCCCGACAGCTCTCGCCGCCCCTGGCCTCTGCCTGAACTCCGCTGGCAAAGCAAATTTCCCCCCGCGCCAGATGCCGGGGTTCCTCGGCCCCGCAGCTGCCGGGGCGGGGGGGCTGCGGGGTCCCCCCGGGTGGCCCCGCCAGAGGATGGGGACAGGGGACAGAGCTCATCTGCGCTGGCAAACTGACCTCTCTGTGGCCTGGGCACTTCCTTCTCTGCCAGTTCTGCAGAACCCCGAAGAGGAACGGGCTCCCCACAGACAGCCCCGACTCCGAGCACTCCCCGAGCACTGCCCAGCTCTGTGACTCAGTTTCCCTTTGCTGGGGTGAGGAGAAGCAGTGCTGACCCCTCTGATGCACAGAGGTGAGAGGGTTCCCACTGCTTCTCCCCACCAGCTCTTTTTGGGAACATCCCAGCTTGGATATCCCCCCACCCAAAGAATTTCCCTTTATCTTTTCAACTTGAGCCCCTTTAATCCACTCCTGGCTTCCCTCGGGGTGCTTCAGTTCTGCATCTTTCTGCATCCCACCACCCTCAGCCATCCTGTTCTGTTGCCACCCGTGTTTCATGTCACGAGTGGCTCAGTTCCCTGCAGCTGGGACCGGGACCGGGGCAGGATGAGTGCGGAGGAGCGGAGCTGGTGGCAGCGAAGTGTCCCCGAGGCACGCGAGCCCCGCAGTGGCCGCGGCCGCTGCCCGGTGCTCAGCACACAGGAATGCCGTGAGCTTGCAAAGTGGTTTCAGCGAGACGTTATCTAATGGAGGAGGAGGAGGAGGGTGGATTAAGCCAAACCCACAGCACCGGCTTTCAATTAAACCAAGTGAGTTTACGGCTTCTCCTGACACAGTAAACACACGCTGACGGGGTCCTGACCCGGCATTTCCCCTCCGTGCCCCGGCAGCAAAGGGAGCAGCCTCCCGCGGGTGCTCGTCCTGGGAGCGAGGAACCCTCCGGGCTGGGCTCTGCATTATTCATCACCACGCAAAGGGCAGGGAAATGCGGGTGATGCTGCGGGGGGCACTGCGGCCCAGAGCCGTCCCACCTCGGGCCTGCAGGGATGGGCAAGTGATGGGGGAGTGATGGAAACCTGGGAGAAGAAACGGCCCGGCAGTGTCCGCTGCCTGGGAGCGATGCAGCCCCGGGGCTCTGGGCAGCACCCCGGGCTGGAGGCTGCTGTGGTCCCATGGGTGGGTGATGCTCTGTGACCTTCCCTCAGCAGCTTCACTCCGTGTCCCTGCATCAGTCCTGCCATCCCCGTGCCTCAGTTTCCCCCGGGAGCAGGCAAGGCTGCTGGGTGTGGTGGCAGAAGGGAGAGCCGGGCAAGCTGGATGAGCCAAGACAGGATCTCACAGCCGGGGCCGGGAGCATCCTGGTGGCACTGCAGACCAGGGCTGGGCACGAGGTGCTCCAGCACATGTGCCAGGGCATGCCTGGCATCCTCTGCCAGCCACCTCTGCTGCCTGAGCCAAGGGATTCAGCAGCAACCCCTCACCCCTGCAAAGGGGTCCAGCGAGGCCAGAGCCCCCAGCCCAGCACACCTGAAGACCCCCCAGCCCTTTTGGCCATGTCGGAGGAGCTCTGGGTGTCTGCTGGTGCGTGGCTGTGGGGGTGAGGCTGTGTCAGTGCCACTTTGGGCAGTGCAGCAGCAGCAGCACCCCGGATGCAGGCACCTGGCCAGGAGCGTGACGGAGGAGCCCGGCAGGGCTGCTGGGTGACGTCCTGGCACCGCGGCTGACGTCCAACGGAGGGAAAAGCCCTCCCCAGAGCAAATAAGCGCCGGGGCTGTGCAAACCCGGCTTGGCGGGTGTCTCTGGGCAGGTATCTGGGTCCCATCTGGCCGCTGTTTACCTGCCCGCTGGAATCCACCCTGCAAACTTCCTCCTTGGACAGGCCAAGGAGCCGATCTCGGCTGTGCACCAGCCTGGCAGGGAGGACCCCAGAACCCCAAACCCCCAGTGGTGATCCTTTGCCCCTCCACAGGGTAGGGCAGAGTGGATCCCAGTGGCGTTCGGGAGGATTTGAGCACCAGCCCCTGCCAGGTTTCTGAACTCACAGCCAAACCCTGTTAGCACCAGCCTGGCTCCACGCAGCCCCCAGAGCTGCAAAGCGGTGTCCAGGGAGCAGGCAGGGCTGAGGGTCCCTTTCCAGAAGGGTTCAGGCAAGTCATGGCACTCCCCACCACTGCCTCAGTTTCCCCCTCAGCCTGTCCCTCCCTGACCCGGGGCAGTGGCTCCTGCGTGGCGTGCAGGGACCTGCCACCATGCAGGGAGGGGACCTGACTGAGGCAGGACCCTGCCTGCCACTCCCCTTCAAAGGTGGCTGCAATTTCTCAGCTTCTCAGTGCACACAGGAGCCACTGGCTGCTCTCCTGGCCACAGGGGGACCAAAAACCCCCCAACCTCCTCCTGTCCAATCCTGCAGCTTGCACTGAGGTCCTCCATCCACCCCAGGGAACAGGGGGACCAGAGAGCACACGGCCACAAGTGCAGCTCCGTGGTTCAGCACAGCTCATGAGCCTTTTCCTGGGTGCTCCCAAGGCGGTGAAGGATCCCCCATTTCTCCTCATTCCTCCAGTCCAAGTGCTGCAAAGGGACTTTCCAGCACAGCCCTCACTATTCAGATGGATGGATGGATGGATGGATGGATGGCTAGTGAGGCTGAGGCCCAACACACTTCATTGCACCCTGCAGTGTGTAATCCACACCCTCACTCTCACAGTGCTCAGGGCTGTGTTCCCACCTCTGGAAAGTGGGAAACTGAGGCAGGAAGGCAGGTGATGGAAGCTGGGCGGGAAGGATGGTGACAGAGCAGGGAGTGAGCCCGGCCCTGCGCTCGTGTTGTGAAAGCAGCTGGTTATCAGAGCGCGGGCGTCACACTCGGAGTCAGCGGCTTCCAGGAAAGGAAGGAAGTGTGGGGTCACCCAGCCCCGCTGCCGCCCTTTTCCAGCAAACAGCCCGGGCCTGCTGATAATGGGGCCCTGCCACTGGCCACCCAGGAATTCGGAGCCAATGACCACACATGCTGCCCGAAATGCGGGATTTTCCGCCCTTTCCTCTCCCACAAAAGCAAGAGACAGCGCTGGGGCAGCAGCAATTCGTGCTGATGCTGCCTGACCCCTGTGCAGGGTACAGGGCAGCCTCACACCAGCAGTACCTCAGTTCCAGACTGGGGCCACTGTTTACCTGGCTGCTGTTTACCTACCAGTTCCCAGGGACTCTTACTGGTAGGAACTGGGAGTCACCGGGCTGGGTTTGCTCCTGTGCCATGCCAAGGGGTGTGGAAAGGCGCTCTGGGATGTGCTACCTGCTGGGCTGCTCCAGCACAAGGTGGATAACCCCGGTGCAAGGCTGGATGGGGATGTGGGGTGTGATGGGGACCTGCTGCTCCCACACGCCTCTCCCAACACCTCCCACTGGACACTGAACTGGAGGCCATAAACCAGTAGGACACTGGGCAGTCCCACCAAAGTAACAGTGCCCTGCAGCAGCAGCAAGGCAGGATCTGACCCCCTGACACCATCCTGCATGCAAAGTGGCCCAGGAGGAAGCCAGAGCCTGGAGCCTGCTCCTCCCCAATACTGGGAATAATTACACGATTATGTGATTTGGAAGCAAAGTGCAGATTAATCTCTGATCTTGTTAGTCCGTGTGTTACCATCTGCTTTGTGCAGGCAGGAGAAGCCCTTGTCCCACACTGGGGAAAGGCAGTGGGAACGCCTGGGGAGAGATGAGACCCACAGAGCCGTGGGTGCTTTAGGAAAGGGGTGCATGGGGACCTGAGCACATCAGGACAAGCGGATGCCACTCGAGGCACCAGCTGTCATCCGCCACAGCCCCGATTCCTGGAAGCCAGGCTGGATCCGGCTCGGCAGGCGCGGGGCTGGGCAGCGCCGGGACTCCTCCTTGGGCCAACAAGGGCAGGTGACAGCGATGACGACGATGGCGAGGGGGGAGCTGCTGGGAGGGAGATGGCAGAGTTCAAACCGCAGGGAGAGGTTTGAAATTCTCCAGGTGGGATGCAGAGATAGAGAGGAGGGACAGAATGCAGCGGGTCTGTGGCAGAGGATGGGATGGCCCTGCATCTCCAGGGCTCCTCGGGGGCTCCCCCCTTCTCCTCCACTCAGGAGGTTTTTGCCAAACAAGGAGGGCAAGACCTGCCTGGTATTGTGCTCCTGTCAGGAGTTTTTTTCCTGCTGCAGCAGCCCAGGTGCAGAGTCAGGCCCAGCCTTTGCAGCAGCATCAGGTCTCATGGAGATGGGGATGGGTTTCCACTGGGATCCCTCCAGGATGGGACAGCAGCAGTCCGAGTCCCTCTGGCACTCAGAGCTCTCTGGGGTGACACTGGGACAGTGACCTGTACCCAGAACCTCCATGTCACCAGCTGGGCTGACCCACCAGCACCGGGAGCTGGTACCTGTGTGCCGTGGGCACTGTGGGGTGTGGGGGTGCCCCTCTGCCCCCTCGCCCTTACCCGTGGCCGGTCCCAGTGACCGCTGAGCCGCACAAGGGGACGAGCGCCAAACCCACCGCCCATCCCTGACCAGCCCATCCCCACACCATCCACCCCATGTGGCCATTCAGCCTCCTCCAGCCTGGAAGCAGCATCAGGCCCTGCAGGAGCCTCCCGGGAGCCGCCTCTTTTCCAGCTGCAGACAAAACCCTTTCCCGCTCTCGCCACGAGCTCTCCGGCCGCGTGTCAGCAAAGGCCCGGGAGAAGATGAAAGGGATTTCCCGGCTGACCTCCTCACCCCGCACTATTTGCACCTCCTTTCCCGCACGCAGACAGGCATTTTTCCCATGCTCAGGGGGTCAGGGCCCTCCCTGCACTCCAGGACGGAGCAATGCCAGGAATGTACCTGGGAATAGGCAGGGTTTTGCAGGGTGGAGGGGGAAGAGCAGAGCTGAGCACCCTCCTGTCCACAGTTAGCACCCTCTTGTCCACAGTTAGCCACCAACATTTGTTCTATAATCTTTAAAAGGTGCTTATCTTGTGCAAATGCTCTGCCGAAAGAAACCTGTTAGGCGGTGCAGGTGAGGCTGCACGCAGCCCGACCTTGGGCAGAGATGTATTTTGTGTCCCCCAAGTGTTGCCAGTCCTTGGTGCTGTCACTGGGCCAGGTCCAAGTCCCCAGGCACTGTCAGGGGTCTCACCTGGGCATGAGGTCTCACCAGAGTGGCCAACAGTGCAGGTGCACCAGCTCAGCCTCCTCCAAACAGCACTCAGCTGATTCCAGCCACGCCTTCCCCTTGCCCTTTCATCCCCTTTATGGGGTGGAATAAGCCCATTTCCCCACTCCAGCCTCACAGGGGCTTCGTGGCCCCCCTGTGCCTCAGTTTCCCTGGGCTAAATCAGGGAGAACACCCTGTCCCTAGAACACACAACCTGGAAGTGGAGTCCAGCTGCCCACAACACTTTCTGGTGTCTCTGCCATTATTCTAGGGTGGGCAGCCAGGTTGGATCCTACAGTTTCCCTGGGCCCAGCTTGGGGGCTGCACATCCACCCTGTAACAATCCCTTCCCAGCTGTCCTAAAAGAGATGGAGGATGATATGGAATAACTCAGGAGAAATGTGGTTCCCTTTACTCCTCCCCACCTTGATGTTACATCACCCAGGATAACAATAAAGGGGAAATGTTTTGGGACAAAACCTGGGCCCCAGCTCAGGAGGGAGGGGATGATGCCAGGAGATGCCCAGGTCCAGGGTTTGCTCCCATCACCCAGCAGGGTACAAGCATCATGCCCATGCACTGCCCCCAGGCTGTGTCTCTGTGCCCCCTCCCCACTCCTGATATCCCTTCTCCCTGTTCTTTTTCCAGGGGGTGACACAAATCCTGTCCTGGATTCTCCTGCCTGTGCACAGGGATGATCTGCAGCTCAGGGTGACAGAAACCCCCTGGGGCCACAGGAGGACACCTTGGGGAAGCCAGGCTGAGCACCCCAGGACACGCCACGTGTGCAGGGGACCAGCTGCTGGGGGCCCGCTGCTGCTGGGGAGAAAATCTCTTGGGGGCAGGGGGTGATCACCCCTCTGTGCCCTCGGGGAAGGGATGTGGGTGGCACATGGCATCCCCACCATCACCCCGATGCATCCCACTTTCCCCTGCTGCTCTCGGTAGGAGGGTTTGCTTGTAAACAGCAGCCCCTGGGTAACACTTCTAATCCCTCTCTTGGCTATTATTCATCCCCAGCTAACCTTAAAGCCTCCCCCTTTTTCTATGCGAGGCACCCCCAGAGCAGAGGAAATTCCTCAGCCCTGACGTGATGTGAAACACGAGCGGCTCGGCCCCAGCCGCCCCCTTCCCTGCCCCAACCTACCCGGGCCATTTCCCAACCCAGGTTTCCCTGTAGCATNGAGCCTGGAAATGCAGCTCCTTTCATCTTCCATTTCCCACATCCTGAGAGTCTGGGGAGAAGGAGCCCACCCAGATGATGGAATCCCAAATATGCGGCTCCTTCCACCTCCCCGATCCCCTCCGCCGCCCCCCGTGAGGCTCTATTCACAAAGCAGATTAGCCATGCTGCCGCCTCCCCGCACACCTCGCCCCAAAAAGCCCGCGAAAAAGCCAACACACACACAAAAAATTTACAGTTATCGAGAAGAAATCCCCACGGCTGCTCCTGCCGGGGAGCAGGATAACTCAGCACCTCCTGCCCCGCTCTCAGGTCCCACCACTCTCCTAAGCCAGTGGGAATTGGCACCCAAAGTCCTGGGATTGGGTGTTGGCTGAGAGGGGTTTTGGGGAGCTGCAACACTCCCTGTGCTCGGGGGATTCCAGCCCCAGGATGTGGCGTGTGGCTCCTGAGCTGTCACCTCTGCCTTGTAGTCCCAGCTGGGCCTGGGGAGACCCTGAGGATGAGGAGAGGAGGGAAAGCAGCACCCAACCAGCACCCTGTGGCTGCACTGGCTCCCAGAATTCATGATCCAAACCCACGGGATCCCAGCCCTCCTCTCCCTCGGGGGGACACCGTGCACCCTGGGATGGTCTCATCCTGCAGGGATGTCCCTTGCCTGCACTGCCAAGACACTGAGGAACGCACACACATTTTACTGCATTTCCAAATGTGAGACCCCAGAGCACCTTATTGTGGCTGTAGGGGTGACTTGGAGCAGGTGAGGACACACGGGGGTGTCCCAGCAGTGGCACACACTGCCCGGGTGAGGGTGGCTCAGGATTGCTCGCTGTGTGTAGGTGGGAGCATCCTCACTTCCCGACTCTCCTCACCTCTCCCCTCTCCGGGCTCCCACTGCCAGGCTGGGACAAGCCTTGGGTGGGCAAAGGCTTCGTGCACTCCTCATGGGAGACTGAGCATTGCTGAGATGCCTCAAATCCCTTTTTTTCAGGTTCTGTCAGGGGAGGTGGAGAGAGCCGTGTGCCCGTCAGAGCATCGGGAGGAGATGAGGAAGGTTTCGGGCTTCCCCCGGGGACCTGCAGGTCGGTGCCGTGCTTCACCCCACGCCCTGGGCCAGCCGGTTCCGCGGGCGACCGAGCCCGAGCCGAGGGAGCCAGGGGCAGACTCAGCCAAGGTCACGCAATGACTCAAAGCTGCTGGTGGAAAACCACAGCCCTTCTGTGTCACGGCGTTAATGGCCCCGCATCCTCCCCTCTGCCGGGGGATGCTCGTGGGGCTGACACGGGGCCGCGCTCCCGGCGTGGCATTGACCTTGTGCTGCTTTGTTCCAGGACATCAGTGGAAACCTGAATTATAACCCCTCACCCCCGGCCTTCCTGGGGAGCAAATCGCCTCTCTCTGCCCGCTGGGTATCGCCCTGGCCCTCCCCGTTTTCACCTATTTGCTAATTGTGCTGGCAGGGAAGGCGAGGGGGAGGAAATACAAAAAGTAAACTGCGAAAGCAACACTGCAGCTCCAAGGGCCCAGCACAGCAATCAAGCGATAAAGCAGTAATTAAGCCTGATTATCATGCAAGGCAGCCCCGGTTAGACTGGAATGCCGCTGAAGAGCCTGAAAGCTGCCGGGATTGTTTGCAGGGCTCAGAACTGATCTTTTGATGTCTGCTGGGAGCTCCTCTTCCCCAGACCTGCCATCAGCTCCATATGCCACCCCAGGGTCCTGGTTCTCCCCGGGCATGGTCCTGGTTGGGTTTTTCCTCCTTGCAAGCCCAGCGGAGTCTCCTCCGGGCTGGAAACTGCTCCCCGAGGGCTCACGGCAAGAACCGGGGCTGCTCCAGGGATGGGTAGGAGCAGCCCTGGCCAGGGCATCACCCGCAGGACAGCGCCGTGTCCGTGCAAGGGCAAGGTGTACTTGTGGATGTGGGCTGCCCTCCTGCACTCACCATCCTCGGCGGATTTCATCCCAGGGGAAGAGGGCTGGGGAAAGAAGTGATCCCTAGGGATGAGGGCAAAGTGGGTGAGAGCAACAGGATGGGGTTTGTTTCATTTCAGTTTGAAAGTCTGACACATCCCGATGGCCTCACCCGGGCTGGCAGGGGAAAGGTGAGTGTGTGGAATGGGCTGAGGGGAAAAGGTGACTCCTAGCCCTGGTTTGGCGTCATTTTGGGAACGGGAATGCGCCCGGGTGGGTTAACGTGGAAAGAGATGGATATAGCCGGGAAGTGTGGCGGCCTCCCAGCTCCACGCGGCCAGGGCACGGAGCAGTGAGCTCCCCTCACCTCCAAGGTGGGGTTTCCCCAAATCCAGAGGGGACCCAACCCCAGCGCGGCAGCAGGAAGAGACGGCCGCTGACTCAGTCCCGGGATAAATGAGCAGCTGGGCAGGTTTACGCACGAGGATGATTTTGGCCCCAGATCATCCCGGTTGCAAGACACGCTGCTCCCTCCGACGCTAATGAGCAGGTTTGGGCAGAGCTGCTTCTCCCGAGGAGTCAGGGACAGGCAGCCCCCGGGAAAGCCCGGCCGCTCCGGGCGAGCTCTGTTTGTCAACAGGTTTCCAGAGCAGCCCCTTCGGTGCCTTTCATCATCCTGGCAAAGAATTTGATAATGAGTTCGGGGCCAAATGCTAAGTCACCTCATCCCACGGCTGAGCACGACTGGCAGAACCAGTTGTCCCAAATATGCCCAGGCGTCGGGTGGGAATAAAGCAGGAGAAAGGCGCTGCCTGCCCCTCTGCCCCACTCTCAGCTTGCATCACCTCAAATTGCAACAACAATATATTAAAAAATATTTTTAACAATTATATATTTTAAGCAAACAGGAATGGAGGCGCTGCGTCAGATTCTCCACACTTTTCCCTAAATAAAAATGTCACGTTCTGGGTAAAACGGAAGGTAGATTTTCCAGTTTTTGGTTGTCTCAGGCCCTGAAAGAGGATGTGTCACATTCTGGGTAAATCTAAAAGCGGCAGCAGTGGTGGCGAGTCCTTCCCGGCCGGTGCAAGGGCTGGGCCTCAGCTCCAAACCCCAGTTTGGGGGGTGCATCTTGGTTTATTTAGTCCTTTTTCTTAACACTAAAGGGGATAGGATCTCACCAGGGTTTCCAGTAAACCCCATTCGATTTCAAGCAATTCATCCCACAAGTATGTGTGGGATGCCAGGAACTCCTCGGTCTTGCTTAGGAGCAGGAGCCCAGATGGGCTTTGTCTGGAATAATTCAGCTCCCAGTGGCTGGAGCTCTTTGCTCCAAATGCTAATAGAGTGAGTAATCAGAGATCTCCATCCAGTCAATTATTTATCTTATCTCTGGAACTCGGGGAAGCATCTCAGCCAGCGACTTCTGCGGAAAAAAAGAAGACGGG
>VYXD01013265.1:292165-304677 GCA_013397195.1 Hylia prasina | reverse complement strand
GGGACACCGAGGGACACCCAGCCTACCTTAGGTGAGCACGGTGTGCTAACTCTGCCCGTGGGCAGCGCAGCAGGGCCTGGGCTGGCTCCTCCTAAGACACCCAAGTAAAGAGCGGGAGCAAGGTGCAGTAAGTGTAAATAGCGCAGATCAGGGCAAACGAGGCCACAGAAAGGCAAATAATGGTCAAAAAGGCTCAGAACGGCGCTGCGGGCCGGGACCCAGCTGCGCCACCGCCGCCAACCACCAGGGGGAGACAGCGCGACCGCCGCCGGCGGGAGCTGCGGGCCCGCCGCACCGAGGGACACCGGGGGACAACGAGGGACACCCGGGGGACAACGAGGGACACCCGGGGACAGCCGTGGCGGTCCCGCGTCCCCTCCCCTGTCGCCGGGACACGGCGGAGCCCGGCCGAGCGCTCCGAGGTGCGGCCGCGGTTCCGCGGGGCGGCGGGAGAGCGGCGGCAGGCGGGGTGCTGCAGTACCGGCTCCGGCCACGGGAGGGCGCGCGGGGTCCGGAGCGGGGGTTCCGGCGGTCAAGTTTGAAACGGAGCAAAAACTCTGATTGTACAAATTCCATCACCAAAACCTCTGACTGTACAAATTCCATAATCAAAACCTCTGATGGTACAAATTCTGACACCAAAACACTGATTGTACACATTCTGACACCAAAACCTCTGACTGAACACATTGTAACACTTCTGCACCTCACACACCTCACACCACCCTGGGAATTGTGCCCCAACAGCACCTCTGTCACAGGGAAAAGGGTTGATGAGCTTGAGCAGACAAATTCACAGTAAGAGGCTCCTTTCCTGTCACCTGAACCAGGAGAAATTTCCTTAAGAGGCACTCAGTGTAATCGGCAATGCTGATCCCAAGGGGATACCTGATGTGTCATGTGCAGAAAATCTCTATTAATAAAAGACTGAAGCTCCCAACCAGGAGTGTCCAAGGCCAGGTGGGACAGAGCTTGGAGCAGCCTGGGACAGTGGAAGGTGTCCCTGCCATGGCAGGGGGTGGCACTGGATGATCATTAATGTTCCTTCCCACACAAACCATTCCAGCATTCTGTGATTCCTTCAGCTTCTAACAGTGTCACTGCTGATGGCACTTGGTGTTTCTTGTCTCAAACACTTCTTGCTCCTTCCTTTCCTGTTTGCTTCCCCTTCTGTGTTTACACACTTCCTTGGAAAAATGTCACTGAAATGAACAATTCAAATGAACAATTCAAATGAACAATTCTGGTCACGGCGCTTCTCTTCCAGATTGGTCCTCAGAGATTTACCCTGCAAAACCAACAATTCGACCTTCCCAACCCAGCCTGGCTGTCTCAGAGTGGTTTGGGGAGCACTGAGGTGGGTTTGAGGATGTCTTGGGTGTTTTGGGGCAGGATTGAGCTGGTGCTCGTCTGAGTTGGTGCTTAAAGGGAGTGGTGGTAGAAAGGGAGGAAAGGGGAGGGAGAAAGAAAACAAGAAGAGGGATGGGACAAGGCAAGGTGAAGTTTTAAGATGGGGAAGGAGAAATGGGGGGCAAGTGTGAGGGAAAAGGAGAGAGAAAAGAAGGGATGTGCAGGAAAAATGAGAGTGAGACAGGGAAGGGAACAAGGACAGAAGTAAGAAATGAAGTCAGGGGAGGAAGGGAAGAGGGGAAAAAAAGCAAGTGGGAAGTGAAGAAAGGATGGGAAAGAAGGAATGGAGGGTGAGGGGAAATGAACTGGGAGGAGAAATCTGTGAGGCCGAGGAGCTGCCCTGTGGATACCCTGGGCAGCATCTTCCCCTTCCAGGGGAGACACACAGAGAAAAAGATGGACCTGAGTGAGAATTCAGAAGAGGAGGGGAGAGCCTGGGGAGGTTTTTAAGTAATTCCAAGAGAAGATGATGCCCAGAGTGTGGAGATGCCTTTGAGAAATCAGAGGTGGGAAGCCAGGAGGAAGAGCTGGCTCAGGACACCCAGTCTGGGATCCAGTGGGAGATGATGGGAGGGGTAAGGGAGTGAAGAAAGAGGGAATTCCAAGTCTCTGAGAGCAGCAGTGGGGCTGTGACTGAGGGATGCCAGAGCTCTGAGGGCAGGAAGGGACCTTGGGTGTTCCCCATCTCCCCACTCAAAGGCTGTTTCCTTCCCTGCAGGCTGCACCTCATCCCCTCAGGGTACCCTAAAGACCCCCACACGTCAGGCAGGTGTCCCCCCTCAGATCTCTGTGCTTGTCCAAGGTGGGATCTCCCCTGCAGACAGATTCTCTCCTTTCCATTTTTAATGGATATTGGCACTAACGCTGTGCAGGAGGATGGTCAACTCTTTAAATCAAAAATACAGTCTGAAAATCTGTAATTAAATTAAAAATACACACTTCCAGGTGGAAGCCAACCTTTATTTTGAAGAGACAAGGCACAGTAAGTTCTAACTTCTCAGTGTTAGGAGATTCTTGCTGTCATTACAAAGCAGCTTTTCCTTTTGCTGCCGACACGAAGTTGCAGAGGAGGAAGTGAAGACCTTGGAGGGTTTGTGTCACACTACACTGACTTTGGAGTTGTCTGCTCCCTCTCTATAAATATTTCTTCCACCACGCTGCCCATCACACAGGGTTATTCTGACAGCAGTTCTGCCCAGATTTTGTGAAAAACCTGTGCAATAAAAATCACAACTTAGTGCAGAGAGGAAATATATTAAGTAACATCTAAATAACACACAAATTAAACAGAAAATAAAAGAGATTTTTTAACAGGGGTGAGTGTTCTGATGGACATCCCAGGGCTGTGTCAGACAGAATCAGAATTTTGAATTTGCTGTCAGTTGTAGAGGAGGCTCTGTGTCTCTTCCTTTGTGTTTGGTTTGAGGTTGGTGGGGTTTTGATGTTTTACATGGTGTGTTTTTTTAATATGTTTCTTTCTTGCACCATCTTTCGTGCTTAGGAAATTTACCATAAACATTTGGGTTTTCTCGTAATACAAACCCTTTTCTTCTCCTTAAGAAATAATGAGCATAAGGAAATCATCACCAGTGGGTTGGGCCAAGTGAACTCAAACCCACTGCATCCACACCCTCTCCAAAAAGCCTCTCCTGCACAGAAACCCACCTCATGTTCCATCAGAGCTTCTTCCTCCCCTCTCCTTCCTCCTTTGTCCCAGATGAGACAGCTCGGAGCAGTCCAGCCCCACCTGCCCTCCCCAGGGCTCTCCCTTCCCTGCAGCACCACGAACATGCACTGGTCCATACTGGGAAGGATCAGAAAGGGCAGAAGAAAAGCTGGGGAGGAACAAACGGGCCACCCAGGCTGGCCCGAGGCTGTTGCAGCCACTGCTGGGTGGTCTCAGCCTCCCCTTTCCCCAGCACCTTCTGGCCGGGTCATTCTCAGTGGGTGGGCAAGAGAAATCCTGGTCACAAAGAGGATCGTGTTTGCCACAGCCCTTGTCCAAGGAAAAACTCACCCCAGGCTCCCCCAAGGTTCAGTTTGGAGTGCTTTGTGCTTCCTGACCTAAAGGGGATCAAACAGTGGTGTGTGTTGGATTATTGGAATGTGGCTGCTGAAGGAGGAAGGGCAATATCAGGAGATAAGAAAGGGTCTTCTGGTCTGAGATGCCAATTCCTCAAGTTTTCTTTCAAAATCATTGGGGTTTTTACAAATTCAAAGCTTTCTGTGGGTCCCTGTGGGTGAGTAACCAGCACAAACCCTTGAGGTGCTACCCTGCCCCACTCCAGGCTCGTGTGTCTGTGCTCCCACTCTTACCTGGCTCTGCAGCGCATGGAACCACAGAAATCAGGGAATCCTGGAATGGTTTGGGGTGGAAGGGACCTCAAAGCTCATCCATTCCCACCCCCTGCCATGGCAGGGTCACCTTCCACTGTCCCAGGCTGCTCCAAGCCCTGTCCAGCCTGGCCTTGGGCACTGCCAGGGATCCAGGGGCAGCCACAGCTGCTCTGGGCACCCTGTGCCAGGGCCTGCCCACCCTCCCAGGGAACAATTCCTTCCCAAAATCCCATCTAAACCTCTGCTCCTTTAGTTTAAAACCATTCCTCATTTTCCCATCACTCTCTGCCCATCAGGATATATTTCCTCATGGCTTTCTCCAACAGCTTAGAAATTTCCTGAGAAGTTTGGGTGCATGGAATGGCACTGCCAAACCCATGCCCTGAATCAGAGCACAGAGAGATGGACCCTGGATAGTGAGGGAAGGCGATTGCAAACCTTTCTTAAGGGTTAGAGGTCCAGAGTTGTGTCTTTCAGGAGTTCATAATTTCCTCCAGCAACCTCCAAAATGTGGATCCTCCAGTGATCACTAAACCACAGGCCCTCAATCAGAGCAATATCTCAGTCAGAAACTCCTGGCAAAGCCATCAACCCTAAGCAACAACCACTAAAACTGGGTGAAAACCTGGAAATGCTGTTAACAGTTGCTTTACAGCAACTTTGGGGGTGATTTTTTTTGGGGGGACACAAGGTAGAATAGTAGATTCTGGCTGCAGATGGTGTTTCTGAGAAGTCTTTTACACTAAAAACACATTTAATATGCTCACAATTCCAAAAAAACCCCTCTCCTCAATTAAGGCATTGAATGGTGCTTCCTATGAGGAGCCTCAGGAAAAAAAAGGGGCCAAAACAGTCTTGATTGCCATGTGAGGTAATCTTAAACCAAATCAAAGGTTACTTTAGCATTCAGAATGAGCAGGTTGGGTGTCAAAGGCAGGACAGTGGCTGACTGAGAGCTCTTGCTGCTGTTCTGGGGCAGAACTGGGATGCTGCAACATCTCAGGGAGAAAGGATTTCACAGTGACTATTCCTAAATGTGCAGTGGGGAGAAAGCTGGTGGAAGATCCACAGGAGGAAAAGCCCAACCAACACAACAGCTTTTATGATCCTGTGCAGCTGACACTTTCAAAACGAAGCTGAAATGAAAATATCTGAGCCTTTACCTTAGCAATAGGTGATATCCCAAATTCAACCTGATAAAGAGCGAGTGAGGATTTGTGCTGGGTCACTGATTTATGATCTGTGCAGGGCAGGCTTGGGGGAGCCTGACAGAGCTCCCAGACACAGACACAAACCCCACATTGTGATAAACGTGAAGATAAAGCCGAGCTGTGACCCAAGAACACTTCTGATGAAAGACAAAGAATTCGGGCAGAGCCAGTGGTTTTCTGATGGTCCTTTCCCCCCAAACAATTCCTTCATTTTTCACCAGGCAGCACCATCCAGCCTCAACAGCTAAACTCGACAGGCATTTTTGCCTGCTGGGGTTTTGCAGGGGTTAGTTTGACTACTGATAAAGCCTGTAGTGTTATGAAATTAAGTGACATTAAATGGATTGAACAGAGAGCATTAATCTGGGCAAATTACTCCCAACCATTAGAAAACCACGGCTGTGGCAAAGTCGGACAATGGTTTCCATTAGAGAATAGAAAATTAATGCCATATATAACCTCCTTTCTCCTAGACCCTACAGCTCAAGGAAGCTTTTTGTTCTACTGTGATACAATTTAGAAAATATTTCCTAGCCCTCTGGTCGTGCAGATGATTTGTTTTCCCTGTGCAGTTACTGTGAGGGGCTGGGATGATGGCTGAGAACATTTCTCTTTTGGAGAACCCTGAACTCCAGCTGAGGGGAGAAGGTGTGGGGAGCAGAGAGGAGCGTAGCACTCTTTCCTTTGTTTGGAAGTGTCACTGGAAGTTAAACCAGGCTGGTCACAATCCTGGTGTGCATTTCCAAGCTCTCTTCGGCAGAAGCTTTGCCATCTGCAGTAACATCTGGGCAGGAGAGAGGCATGGAAGAAATGATTCATTCTGCAATTAGGCTGGAGATTATCAGGAAATAGAAGTTTCCTCACGTCTAAAGCTCCTCTTGTCCCCTGAACTCCTTCCTTTGAGATTTTTCTTCCATTTTTCAGCCACCCAATAATCTGCTTCCAGCCAACCACTGCCCAAACACTGGTTTTCCACCTATTCCCATGTTCTCATCATTTAGGGACCCTGGCACCTGTTGTGCTAAGGATGCCTCTGCTGCCTCCCGTGCTGCCTTCCCTCCTCTTTTCCATGGAAAAGAGTCATTGCATTCTGCTAGAAATAGCTCCCTTATCTTATAAAAACACATCAGAGACACACAACCATTGCTTAGACAGCCCTTTCTTCTTACAGTGACCCTTCCTTTAGTGAATTTGTGAGTTTTCATTTCAATTATTTATCATCAAAAGGTTCTTTTTTGCCCTCCCAGACTGAATTCATAGTGCAGCAGAAAGTTAAGAAAAAAAGAAAGCCTCTTATCACTGTGTTTATTATCTCTAGGGCCCATATTCACAGGAAATTAAACATCTGAACATCTGAGCACATCAGTGTAGACTGAAAACAGTCACCCATGTTATTTATCTCATTATCAAGAAATGCTTTTGAGGCAAATTTTAGAGGCAAATTTGCTCAAACCCCTTGAGTAAGTGTTTCTCTCCCTGAGTTTCTGTGAATTACCAAGGACAGAGTTGAGCAAATGCACTTTGTATGCAGTACAACAATCTCAAGC
Organism: Hylia prasina; assembly: GCA_013397195.1. Classification (NCBI taxonomy): domain Eukaryota; kingdom Metazoa; phylum Chordata; class Aves; order Passeriformes; family Sylviidae; genus Hylia; species Hylia prasina. Next base: position 298,172 of record VYXD01013265.1, on the reverse strand, counting down.
ATCCAAAAGGATACTGCAAAGTCCCCAAGTCTTACACAGAATATCCGAATAATCTTTACAAAGATTATAAATAGTCATTACAAATAACATTTATAAAGCATTCTTGGTGGGGCACACGTGGAGGGAAAATCCAGTGGTTTTATCCATGTGCTTTCCATCTCTCAGCTCCATCCTCAGCCAAGCAATGTTCCTGTGCTGGCAGCCTGAGGAGAAAACTCAGTGATTTTCATTCTGATCATCAAAAACCTTGTGCTGAATGTTGAAGACCGGGACAAAGCCTTCATTGAGGGCAACAGGGAGAGTGCCTCATTCATGAGGGCAGGGAGAAGGAGTCAGGAAGATAGAATGACATTTTGCAGGGCTGTGGACAGCACTGAGTGGCAGCACGGGAGCACCCTGGAGCACATTATCTGCATGGAATTCCCTGCACGGAGGGTTCACAGCTGGCTTTGCTCTGCCAGGCTGCAGCAGCCCTGATCCCAGCTGTCCCCACACGCTGGTGACATCCCCAGAGCACACAGGGAATGTCACAAGAGCTGTTTGGTCACAAGAGTTTGGTTTCAGCATGGACAGGTTCAGCTGAGTTGAAGCTCAGGTGTTTCTCCTGCAGAACTCCAGAGCTGGCTGAGAGCAGGACAGGAGCAGCATTCCCTGCTGGAGCTCTGAGGGCAGCTCATCCAGGGCTGGAGCCAGGCTGGGAGAGCTGGGGGTGCTCACCTGGAAAGGAAAAGGCTCCAGGGAGGGAGACCTGAGAGCCTCTGGCAGGACATGAAGGGGCTCCAGGAGAGCTGGAGAGGGACTGGGGACAAGGGCTGGAGGGACAGGACACAGGGAATGGCTTCCCCATGGGATGGATGGGATATTGGGAGGGAATTGTTCCCTGTGAGGGTGAGGAGGGGCTGGGATGGAATTCCCAGAGTGGCTGTGGCTGCCCCTGGATCCCTGGGCAGTGCCCAAGGCCAGGTTGGATGGGGCTTGGAGCAATCTGGGATAGTAGAAGGTGTCCCTGCTCATGGCAGGGATGGAACAGGATGAGCTTTAAAGTCCTTTCCAACCCAAACCATTCCGGGATTCCACAATTTCATAATTCTGTAGAGTGAGGAAATGGATCACACCAAAAAGCAAATGTTTCTGTGTCTTGAAAAACTCTTTGCTTGCAGGACCTGTAAGTGCAAAAAGGGCCAAACAAAACAAGTTTAGGGAATTCCCTTTTTATTAAAGTTACCCACAGAATCCATGGAAAAATGGACAAACAGGGAATGTTGCCTGGAAAGTTATTAGGATTGAAAATTTAATTAATTTACTAAATTAATTGTTTCCAATAAGAACAGCAGTCAGTGCAGCCTTCTCACTGCACATTGACCAGATGCCATTAAACAGCTCCTACACAGAGAAAAGATAAATTAATGCTCATTTGGCTCAGTCAAACATGGCAAGTAAATTATTTTCTAAATAAAAACAAACATAGTCAATAAACATAAACATGGAATGTTGTAATCTAAGGCGTGATACAAATTGGAATGTTGTTTTCTGTCATTCTTGAGCTGTTGGTGTGTTTAAGGTCCCTTCCAGCCCAAACCAGTCTGTGATTCTCTGTAATATTTTTAAGTCCACAACTTCTGTCTGCTCAAAACCAGCTGGGACAGGGCCCTCAGAGGGCAAAACCCACCTCAAGAATTCCCTGGAGTGTTATTCTGTCAGACCCAGTCCCCAGACTGGCAATTCCTGAGGAACATCAATTCCACCTTCCCATACACCAGTCCTACTGCTCAATCCAGTAGAGGTTGAGCTGTTCATCCCAGAACACAGAATTTGCTCTGCTGTGTGGTTCCAGGAGCTGATTCCCCACTGGAAATCAATGGATGACTGAAAGCCAAGACAAAAAGCAGCCTTGTGTGTCAGCCTGGGGGATGCTGTGTGATCCTCTGCTGCCCCAGGCACTCACACACAGCACTGCAGCAATTCCAGTTAACTTGAAAGGGTGCAAAGGATATTTTCATCTTTATTTTGCTCCGTAGGAGTGAGCGGCACTGTTTATGTTTAAATAATGCATTTACTCTTTCAAAAAGGAGTTTGGCATCCACAGGGATGATTCAAGGTGGCTGTAACTGAGCAGATGGAACTGTGCAATCCTCCCCTTGGATGCTGCTGTTGCAAACAGCTGGAAAGAAGAATTCAGGTACCCTCAGCTGCAGGAAACTCCTGTGGTGTTGGGGACACCTGCTTGTCTCTGGGGCAGCCCTGTGTGCTTCCCTCCCCTGAAAACCCCCCACTTGGTGGGGAGATAAATTCACAGTGCATGAAAATACCTCACTGCTTTGTTTCCTTCCATCTGTGACAAATCCACTTCAGAACAGTCATTGATAGAATTTTCCTCAGCGAACTGGTGGCTCCTCAGTACAGAGCAGTGAGTTCACTCTTCATTTCAAAGACCTTTTTGAATGGAACCTTAGATTTAAAATGTATTGTGTAAAAGTGCCTGAAAGGGGGTGACTTTTTGTCTCTTTTCCCAAGTATCAGGCATACAGACAGCACACATTGCTTGCTGAGATGAACATTTGGGACATTTGTGTCCAAAACTATTTCTGTGTGTGAAAAGTGTTTCTCACCTGGGAATGAGCTATTCCTGTTTGTTGTACTGATCAAGCAGACAGGGATGAGATTTTACCTCACTGAGGATCCTGCACTGGGCTAAAAATGTGCTCCTAAAGCCTGCAGGAGCAGGAACTCACCTGTCCAACTGGGTCATGTGCAAGGAACTTCAGTTCTTACTCCCAAATACACATGTGCACAGGAGTAGGGATCCTCACTGCTAAGCTTTGCAATAAACCTTGCTGAATTCTGTAAGAGATACAAGAAATTTCCTTTACAAACTCACTGTAATAAATAAACCTCCCTTTGGTTTCAATTTTCAAATCCATTATATTTGTAGGAGATGTTTAGATTCCCCAATATTTCTGTGGCAGTAACTCCATGCAGTTTTTTGAGCTGTTGCATAAAAAAAACCAACCAACCCCCCCGCCCCCCAACAACCCCAAATCTCTTGTTTCTTGCTGTAAATGATGACATTGTGCTGAACTGGCACTGATGAAAACCAGGATCACAGGTACTGAATACATTTGGTGCATGAGATTTGGCTCTGACGTATTTATGAAACGCTGCAGCTAAACTACTCCATGTAGTGTTTATTTCAGTCGGTGTTAGACTTACAGAAAGCAATGGGATTTGGGGAATTTGGTGTTACTGTGAGAGTGCACTGGTACACTTGTCTGTGTCCTTTGTTAACTGCACCTGTAAACTTGTATTTATTCAGAATTTCCTGGAGGGAATGATGACAAAGGGGAAATGTCACTGGCAGAATAAAGCTTGAGCGCTTTAATTTTCTTTGGTGGAAAATACACATTTAAATCGTACCTAGCGCAGAATACAAAGATCAGCATGCTGGTTAATCCCAAATTATTGATCAAATTTAAACAAGCTGGGGGTTTTGAGGAGGTCAGCCTGGCTGCAGCACGCCAGAGCAGCAGACAGCAAATAAAAGCTAAATTGCTTTTTCCACTCAACTGATCTGAACGTAGCCCCTGGACCCAGCAAGTGCACAGTTTGTTAAAAGTGGGTGTTTGCAAAGCAGTGGTCACCAGCACAGGGGAAAAGCCACGAGCTGCCTCAGGTGGGAAAGTATTTAAGACCACAATGAAAAGACAGCTTAATTAGCCCAGAATTGTGATGAACTTACAGTCTGTTAATTCACACAATGAACACGGAATGGCACAAGAGCATCAGCACAGCCTCTGGAAAAGCTCATCTCTCATGGTGACCTGCTTTGATAGTTATTTTTGGCAAGTTGTACCCAATCCATAGACTGACAATAGTGAATTTACTCATGGATTATAACCAAAAATGGGGTTTGGCTACAGCTCTGCATCAGCAGGTTTTTGTGTTTAAAGCTTGGTAAAGACTTATTTAATGTCAACATATTTAACTAGGATTCCTGTAGGATCCACAGTGGATAAGGAACTTCCCGGGTTTTATTTCCAGCCCTTGCCCTGGCAGTAGCCTCTGGCACCATCTGTCACTGTGTGGGGATCAATACAAGCCCCTGCCCCTGGCTGTCAATTCCATGTGCTGGTCCATGCTCTGAGCAAGGGACAAAGCCATGGAGGGGCTGGAAGAGCACCCGTGGGATGGCTGGAAGGGGGGAAAGGAACAGACAAGAGGAGGAACCTCCCTGCTGATATAAATCTGTGTGTGTGTGTCCCTTCATCCGGCCAGAGCTCAGTGGAGGGANCAACCACTCTGGGACTCCAGGACCTCGGAGGTGTTAAACACCCCTCTCCTCTCACCACAGTCCCACAAACTCCAGCTCTTCCACGCTCCCTGTTCCCTGCACTCAGCCAGGTTCTCCCAAGCCCAGATTTCTCCTCACCACACATTCCTCATAATTCACCCACCACCTTCTCTAGCTGCTGATGGAGCTCTCAGAGCTGCTCTCCACAATTCCCCCTCCCAGCCTCACATTCCAGCAGGAAGGCCAAGTGTCTCCCACAAAGCCAGTTCTCCAGGCCAAAACCAGCATGGCTCTGCGAGAACAGCAGCATTTTAGGAACACTCTTCAAATAAAGCCATGTTCCAGAGTCCTTCCTCAGGAGAGGAGCACGAGATCTCCTGGCCACAGTCTGTGCCCGAGTCCTCACAGTGTTAATATGGTCAAAAATAAAGCCCAGGAAGATTTCATACTGAATATTTTAATATTAAAAACTCACCCTTGCTATCAAGGAAGTCCCTACTTGGAATCAGTGCCCCTTCCAGGGCTGTCTAGGTGCAAACCCAGAGAAAACTGCTATTCTGACTGAGCCTTAAATTTCAGTTTTCCAGCCCCCTTTCCAAGAGCAGAGCCTCCAGCAATGCCTGCTCCAGCACCTATTGGAAAGGAGTTTTGAGCATATGGCTGAAATATTATCTCATTCATATAGGCAGGTGCAGTGGAGATGACAGCATTGCATATATAAAAATACTTCCAGCTAAATATATAAATATATATTTATATTTATATATAAATATATAAATATACAAATGTATAAATACATACAAATAAATTTATATAAATATATAAGATGCAAATATCAAAATACAAATATATATAGTGTGTATATATATTACGTGTGTATATATATTTCTATATTTAATGTATATATATTTTAATGTATATATCTATATTTTATATATATATATATATACACACACACACACACACACACATATATACACCCCAGCCTCAGGGGCTTCAAAAAACCTGTTAAAAGCCATAACAGAGCTTAGAACACACAGTAAAAATCCTCATGAAAGGAGCAATGACAGGATGAGTGCCAAAGCTGGGTGAGGGAAGCCCAAAAGGAAGGAGCTGCTGCTGTCCCAAAGTCCCTTTTCCTTTAAGTGCTGCTCCCCAGCCTGGCCAGAGAATTCTCTGTGCCTTATATGGCTTGTTCTGAAATGTTTTGGGTGTTTGTTCCTTTTTTTTCTTTTCTTTTTTTTTTTTTTTTAATGACTCCACGGATTTTTTTCATCCTATAATCACACAAAAAACGTTTTTCACATAATTGTCTTCATTAAGTGAAATCATCAGGGCACGTGAGAAACATCCTCGGCCTGACACCGCCGTGAAAAATCTTCCCATGGAATCTTCACCGAGTGAATTTGTGTTTTATTTTAATTTCCAGTTCGTATCCCAGTGGCCCTCAGAAGGCAGAAGGCCTTGCCCAGCACCTCACAGTGTCTGAAACTTGAATAAACTGGGCCCCAGTTATGAGGCTGCTGCTTTGGGGCTGGTTTGGGGCTGGTTTGGGGCAGGTTTGGGGCAGATTTGGGGTAGATTTGGAGCTGGTTTGGGGCTGGCTTTGAGCTGGTTTGGGGCTGGTTTGGGGCAGATTTGGGGCTGGTTTGGGGCAGATTTGGGGCAGGTTTGGAGCTGGCTTGGGGCAGGGTTGGGGCTGGCTTTGGGCTGGGTTGG
>VYXD01013265.1:247752-290172 GCA_013397195.1 Hylia prasina | reverse complement strand
CCCCAGTGTCCAGCCTGGCCTTGGACACTTCCAGGGATCCAGGGGCAGCCACAGCTGCTCTGGGCAGCCTCTGCCAGGACCTCCCCACCTTCACACAAGTATATTTTCTGGAACGTGGCTCTGTGTTTTCTGTGGGAAAATATCAAATTTCTGTGAGGAAATGTTATTTTTTTTTCTATCTAGAAGCAGAAGTGAGGAGCAGGAGCCATCAGACCTCAGGCTTCCCTTTTCCTGAGACAGAAACTCAGCAGCTCTCAGAGAGGAGCTGGGGGTCCCTTGGCTCTGGGTGTAGCAGCACCACTCCCCTGCTGCAGAGTTCAGGGAGAAAAACTGCTGTGCCCTGCTACTGCAGGGCAGGAGACACAAACTGGAAGATATTTACACAATATTTGTCATTTTAAAATAAAAAAATTACTGCAGCGGGAGCTCTGAGAGCTCCAACACTGTCAAAAGATTAGAAGCTAAATACATTTTGAGTAGAAATATTGGACTTTGATGAGCCTTGTGAGTCCCTTCCAATTTAGGGTTTTCTATGATTTGATGTTTTAACTGTTTCATTTACCACAATATTGCAGAAATGGCCAACCTAGCACAGAGCAGGCATGTTCATACCATTCTTTTCTTTTGGTACAGCTGAGCTGATCTGAAATCCTGTGCTCTGATGCAGACACTGATCTGTTGAGATATTGATCTATTGAGATACTGATCTGTTGAGATATTGAGGAATTGTGTGGGTGCACCTTGTCACAGGTGGGGGCAGCTCAGACCCAAGGCTGTGCTTGCACTGGTGGTTCTTAGTTTGGCTGAACTGGAGCAGAAGGAGAGGAAACGCACAAAAATTGTTTAGAAATAACAGTTTATAAGAGGGGAAACTGTAAACAGTTAAACAGCTGAAGGTATTGAAGAGAAATCAAAGCTAAAATCACAGAATCTCAGAATATCCCGGGCTGGAAGGGACCCACATGGATGATCCAGTCCAGCTCCTGGCCCTGCACAGGACAACCCCAAAGCTCTACCCTGTGCCTGAGAGAGTTTTCCAACATGATGATCTTCCAGAGGATGTCGTGGACACAGGTAGTTCATCAAAACCTCAGCACCACAACATGAAAATTAATTCACTGTTGGTATTGGAGTTGAAAGGATGACCTGACAGGTCTGATTTCTCTTTATTAATGCCCATCTAATTTCTCTCTCTCCTCACTTTCAGTTGTATTAGGATGACATTTCAAATCTCAGTGCTCTGCATGAATTCCAGAAGCAGCTTGTGCCAGTGGGAAGGGAGAATTTAGCATCTGAATGAATTTCAGCTCATGTTTTTTCCTGAATGCTTGCTGTTCCCTTTTCAGATCTGGAAAGTTGCAGAGTGACATATCTCTGGATTTTTTATGTTGTGATTCTTTTCTCCTAGGATCTATGCCCTGCTGGTTCTGGGAAACTTGTGACCTCTGCATTTTTAATTAGAACTCGTAACTTTTTCCATAGCAACATATTTTGATGCTTCAAATACAGAATCTGTCAAATCAAACAACTCCTGGTCAGATGAAATCCAAATATATGGAAATGCTGAGCAGTAATAAGATGTAGGATATGGCACAGTTAAGAAAAAAATTAAAAGATACAATCAAAGAAGGAAGGAAAGCTTTGGTTAATTTATGAATTTTATTTTAGTAATTAATCAATATAAATTATTAAGTTGTTGTGTCAGTACCCAGCTGGTACAAAGGAATGAACTCTTCTCAGGAAATATCTTAGATATGGAAAAGTCTCACTCACAGGGATGAACAGGTGGTGAAAGCAAAAGAAATCCTTGGAAACAAAACCCAAGCTCAGATATTAACAGAATAATGGAATTCAATAAGATGGGTTAAGGCAAATAATGCAGTAAAACACAGCAGTTCTAGATGGACTTTTCCAAAACCGTTGATTTATGATGCATAACTTGCATGTGCCAAAAAAGTATTTCCTTCAACAACAAAGTTTTGCAATTTTTTTCATTTGGCTTTACTGTTTAAGAGTTGCTGTAATTCATTCACTGATTCTCAATTACGGACTTTTTTTGGTCTTATTGTTTTTACTATATTTACTACAAATTGTTATTATTTATTAACTATTTAATATAATTTGGTATTACTGTTTTTGACATCTCTGTGAGCTTTTTAAAGGTATTTCTGTGCCAGTAGAGACCTGTGCAGAATAGTGTCACCTGTTCCTTGGACATACCAAGTAAGGCACTACTAAATTTCCTCTCTAGCATGAAAAGTCTTGAACAAAATTATTATTATTTTCTAGTTAACCACACTTTTGTTCACCCTCATAGTCAGTTACTTGGGGTTCCTTTTCCTGCTTTAAGCAAAGATTTTGTTTCAGACTAAGAAATCATCCTGCCATTCCTAATCCCACACCAGTCCCTCACCCTTCTGCAGGGCCATCCCTCTGGAATTCCCTGTCAGGCCAGCAGCCAGGAGATATCCATGGGCTTGTTAAGGTTTTTAAACAAATATTGAAGTGCAGGAACATCTTCTAGAAGCAAAGGCAAACACCAATGTGGGAATAGCTGCTTTGGTTTCTTCCCTCTGGTTAGTGTTAGACACATTACTGTGCCTTTGTCTAGTCCATCTGTTTCCACTTTCCATAAAAAATGCTGGAATATGAAGTTAAACTTGGTGTGCTTTAACCTTGCATTGCAAACACGGGGTTCCTGGGTGCTCCATCCTCACGGACACCCTGGGGGTGTGTCTGGGCAAAGGGGCACAAAACCCCAACATTTCCTCACAGATATCTGATATTTTCCCTCCGAAAACTCAGATCCACAGTCCAGAAAATGCCCTTTGTAGTCTGCAAGGCTGTCTAAACAGAGTATGAAAATAGATGACATCACTTACACAATTTAGGTTTTCTCCATGAAAATGAAAAGCTCCATTCGTGTGAACGCCCCGACAATTGTCAGAGGAGGGAACTTTTCAAATGAAGTGCTTCATCTCACTAATTTAGAGCAACAAAAACCACAACACTGCTCTGAAAGCTTTGATTCCCCAAACCCATGACGTTTTTTAATTTATTTAGAAGCAGGATGGAACAGTTTCATAAATCTCCTGCCACATATACCATCCACTCAGGCAATCTGACAGCTTGTTTGCCGGAATACATGAGACACAGAAGGAGCATCACTATATTTATATGTGCCCAAAAAGGACACAACATTATTTTTAAAAACCAAATAGAAAAAAAAAAATGGAATGTTTTGGAGTTGGAGGGATGAGATTTCCCGTCTTTTGCCTTCCAAGTTTAGATGGTTCGAGGTTCTGCCTGCAGCAGCCAGGCGTGATTTCTGCCCAAGGAGCTTGGTGAGAGCAGCTGGGACTGGCAGTGCTGGGACCAGCCCAGCACCATTCACTCACTTTCTGTGGCTGCAGTTTTCCCAGCTATTTCCACAGATCCTGGCTGCCTCCCGGGTCCTGAGGATGCCACAACCTCAAACACTCTTATAAATCTAGAGGGGGAAATAATCTGTCTCTCTAAGCAGAGGGCCCACGAGAACATCTGTGGGGTTTTACCAACAAAACTGATGAAAAAAGAGCCAAGATGGGATCCCTGACCTTTCCCAGCCCTCCTCCACCCAGACCAGCTCACAGCCTGCTCTGGAAAAGCTTCATTCAGCTCACCCAGGGAGCAAAATTAGAAATCTTCTCCAGGGACGCTCTTACTCTCTTGCACCAAACCACTCCTCAGAGCAAAGGGGGATGGAAACCAGGGAAGAGTGAGTTCAGAGAGTGCCTGCCCCTCTCCAAGGGTTTCCCACAGCACAGTGGGAATGCCCAGACACGCTCGGGCAGTGCTGGGAGGGAGCTGTGGAGGGGTAGGAGCAGAGCCAAGCCCCGGCCTGTGATTCATGGAGCAAGAAAATCATGTTTGAGCTGAGTAACAGCAGCTCAAGTGTCCAGATCCTCTCATCCCCACTGCTCACACAAACCTGACTGGCACTCCAGCTATGGAGTCATTTTTCTAAAATTTTCTTGACTTATGGCTGTTACTTAAAGTTTTTTTTTAAGATTTATGATAATTGTATAATTTCTTAGAGAAAACCATGGTTATTATAGTCTCGTTTTTATCCTAAGTCACAACAGCAAGGAGAAATAATAAATATGGAGAATTGTCCAATAAATTAAAAATCAGATATTCCAATGAACTAAACCCCAGATATTTCCAATAAACTAAAAAGCAGATATTACAAATAACCAGCTGCAGTACACTAATGTTTTTAAGGTCTATAGTTGATGGGTTATGATTAGAGTTTTTTGGTAAAAGCTACCAAACAGTTTGTCCAATTTTTGTGCCCACTTCCAACTCCTGTCCTGCTCTGGGGAAAATGGGAGAACTGGGGAGGTTTTGGGAGGATGTGAGGTTTGGGGAGATTTTGTCCCACACAGTGCAGAACCTGACCCTGCATCAGCCAGAGGGAGAGCAGCTGCTCCCAGGGAGCTCCAGGTGTGTTTTGGATGGGGAACACAGAATCAGCACAAAATTCCTGGAAGGTTTGGCAGCTGCTGCCCCACAAACACAGAGGTGCTGTTATTTCAGCAGATTTCCAGCCTCCACACCCTGAGCATCTCTTTTGTCTGCTCCAAAAGCTCTTCTGTGCTGGTGTTGGCCTCAAGGAGCCTCTGTCCTCTGGCTGCTGGGGGCAGTGACAGCAGAACCACGGAACCATGGAATCATTTATGCTGGAAAAGCCCTCCAAGGCCACGGAGTCCAACCATTAATGCAGCACTGCCAAGGCCACCACTAATCCCCATGTGCCACACACTCTTTCCAAACACTTCCAGGGGTGCTGCTCTGGGCAGCCCAACCCACCTGGCAGCCCTTTCAGTGGAGAAATTTTCCCCAATATCCACCCTGAGCCTCCCCTGGCTCAGCCTGAAGCCATTCCCTCCCCTCCTGTCACTGTTCCCTGGGAGCAGAGCCCCAGGGAATGGAGCAGCTTGGGGTGGATGGTGGGGCAGCCCCACCTTCCCATGGGGGCATCAGCTTGAGGCCCTGGCAGCCAAGGCTGTAATTAAGGGTCTAACACCCCAATTATGGTGAGCAAAGTTAAGGGCACAAAGGTTGGTGGGAAGTCAGCATGTTAATAGAGTCACCTTATATGGACACAGTTCCAGAATATTCCCCAGTTCTCCTTCCCCACTGACCTATGTTTGATGCAGTGTTTTGCATCAAAATATTCTAAATCCCAGTTTCTGATTAGATCCTTACCCTGAGATCTGCCCCCAAATCTACCTTTTATATATCCCTGTTCTTACCCCAGTTTGCCTTCGGGGGTTAGATGTATACAGAGTGTTCACCTTCTCCAGTTTATTATTTTTGTATATTAAAAACTTTTGCTTTTTGGACAACCCAGTTTTTCTGTCCTTTATTTCACCACTGCCCGACACCCCCCACTGTCCCCTCCTGTCAGGGAGTTGTGCAGAGCCAGAAATTCCCCCTGAGCCTCCTTTCCTCCAGGCTGAGCCCCTTTTTCAGCTCCCTCAGCTGCTCCTCACCAGACTTGTGCTCTGTGATGTGCACAGAAATCTGAAATCCCAGCATTTTCCTGCAGGAGCTCTGGAAGACACAGGAAAAGCCCAGTGGCTCCCCGCTCACCCCAGGAGGGAACAGCCTGGGCTCCAAGTGCCTGATGAAAGCTCNTGGGCTCCAAGTGCCTGATGAAAGCTCAGCAAGGTCATGTCATGGGTCTTCTCTGGGCTCTGACCCCAGGAAAGCCATAATATTTTTCCTTAAATAATCATAAAATATCTCAAATTAGGAGGGACCCATAAGGATGATTGTGTCCAACTCCCTGTTCCATGCAGGAATACCTACAATTAAGCCATTAGAATAACAGCCTCACCCAGAAAAAATAAAATAATGATAGAAATATATATAAAAATACACATAATCTATAATATATTGAAAAATATATATGATATACTGTATTATGTGTGTAATACATTACAGAATACATAAATGCAATCACCAGAAACATAACAGGATGTAAAAATTACTCTTTCACCTTTAAAAATCTTTGTATTACAGTAACCATCCACTAACTTTCTGTAACCTTTTACTGGTTTTTGTCCTTACACTGACAGTCTAAAGTATCTCAGGTAGGCAAGTGCTTTAAGTGCTGTGTTTGCCCAGAACTGAAGATATAAAAGCCATGCACAGTAAATAATTGACATAAAAGCAGGTTTCCCTCCTCCACTCAACCCTCTGTAGAGGCAAAAAAAAAAAAAAAAGAGTGGAAAGAAAATGTCTACTTTCAAATGTCTTGCTCAATGTAAAAACTTCAAAACTCAAACCTTGACTTCCTTTCTCAATAAACTCCATATAAATGTGACAAATATTTGACATGAGCTGCCTTCACACAAGCAGTGGATCAGATCAAACACTGTTTAATTAAATATCTTTCCTCCTAATTAAATATCTTCCCTGCAATCATCTAAAGGACATGGGAGTGTATAAGATTAGGACACACACATATTAAAGGACTCCAGAGTATTCTGTCTTCCTCCAGAAAGTTGTGTTTTAGGGGTTTCTCAAGTCAGAAGTCAGCATTGGTCCTGCCTGGGTTTCCTTCCCAGGAATGTGTTGATTTCCCCCCCGAATCTACAGAAATTTCCCACGTTCACAACATTCTACAACAACTGGAAGAACAGTCATCCATCCTCTTTTCTGAGAGTGGATTTTGTTGCCCCCTGCTTCCCATGCTGTAAAAGCACACAGCATCACCTTTGCCACGGCTCTCAGGGCTCAGTTCCATCAAATCCCTCCCATTTTCCACATTATTTCACTCCTTTTCCCCATTATTTTACTCCTTTCCAGACTAAAGCATTCCGTGTATTCCTCTCCTTCTGCATGAAAAACAACTGCATCCCCCTCACTGTCCTTCTCACCCTTCTGCAAACCTTTCCCAGCTCCACTCCCTTCCCCCTGGAGCAGTGGAATAACTGCACATGTGCCCAGGCAATTTTCACAGGGACAGAATTTATTCTGCAGATCACCTCACATTAGAGACTAATTAAAGCCAAATCATCCAAAGGTATTTTTCCTGATTCTGAACAGTCAGCTCAGAGCCAATTACTCCTAGTGCAAAATTAGGTTTTTGGAGGTTTGTTTTTTTTTTTAAAGTAATCCTGTTGCATCACTTCACATACCTACACTGACCTTTACCTTCCATTCCATTTGACAGAAAATATAATGTGATAACATCTTCCTGCAATTCCTCAGGGAGTTTGAAGAGCAGAGCCCACCATGACAACAGTCTCCTTGCTATTTTCCTATTTCTAATCACTGCTGAATACCATGAGCCTGGGTTCAGACCCCAGGACCTCCTGGAAATCAACTCTTTAATCCCACCTTTCTTCCTACCTTCTCAAAGATCCATAAGGAGTTTCCTTTCCTGGACCACAACAGGCCAGCAGTGTCAGCACAGAAATTTGCTTTCTGAAATGCATCGTTACGATTTTGACGTCGTTTCAGACTAGAAAATTTCATGTTTTTATTTGGGTCCATTTAAGTGAAACCACTTAAAGAGAAGAAGCATTTCAGGAGGCTCAGGGGAATTTCTGGCCCTGCACAAATCCCTGACAGGAGGGGACAGCCAGGTGGGGGTCGGGCTCTGCTCCTGGGGAACAGGGACAGGAGGAGAGGAAATGGCCAGGGGAGGGTCAGGATGGATGTTGGGGCATATTTCCTCACTGAAAGGGTTGTCCAGCCTTGGCATCACCATCCCTGGGGGGATTTAAAAGCCATGTGGATGTGACACTTGGGGACATGGATTAGTGGAGGCCTTGGCAGTGCTGTGTTAGTGCAAATGAGGAATTGCAAGCAGGCTGAAGAGGAGGAGAGGAGGGGAGTGTTCACTCAAGCCAGATTTGTTATAGTTTCAATTTATACAGCTCCTTACAGAACTCCTGTTTGACCCCTTGAACAAGAGGGACATGGCTGCTGTCTGTGGTTTGAGCTCACAGAACAGCATTAAATATTTATATCTATGCAGGTCCAGTTCATCTGTCGCCAGAATGACACCAGGTCATGGAGACCTCACACCAAGGGCAAGTGAAATTTTATTTGAAGGTCCCTTAAAACAAGAAATAAAAACATACCTTAGCAGAAGATTGCTTTGTCACTACCAGAACAAACAGTGAATGTCCTGACAGAGTCAGGGAGATAAGGAATCATTTTCCCTGAAGATAACTGATTTTACAGTTGTCAGCAAGTGGGAAGTAATGGGATCTCCTGGAGGAAAACCACTTGGATTCCCCCACAGCCTGGAGCTTGATGTTCTGTGGCAGAGGGGAAGGGGAAGGGGAAGAGGAAAGGAAGGGGAAGAGAGGAGAACAGGACAAGACAATGAAGAGGAGTTGTGGAGCTCCTCTGCCTTCACTGTTTTTAGATTTTGTTAGGAAAACACAACACATAACAATTATCAACTTCAACTCTATGCCATAAATTTTATAAGGCAGTTAAATCCTTAAACAACTCCATTAATAAAAAACAGTAACACCAAAATTTACCAGTGTTGTCAATAATTTCCAGAACATTTTGTCTCTCAGCTGATGTCAATAATCACAGTTTACCAAATTCTGAATGTCGTCACTTTAAATCTTTCCAGACAACTTTAAATCAGTGAGGGAAGCACTGAAGTTTTCCGTGGTTGATCTCAGCAGTGGAATTCTGAACCATGTGTTGGAGATGGAATATACCAAAACACCCAGGGAATGAGGCCCTGGGAGCAGGGATGGTGCCCCTTCCATTCAGAGCCTGCACCACAGGGCTAAACCCTTCCAAGTCTGCTGCATCTCCAGGGAATTAATTAACTTGGAAATAAAAGAGCAGGATGACAGCTGATGGGAGTGCAGTAGATACACAGAGGTTTTTTTCCATGTCACTGTTTTAAATTTAGGTGACCTCTGATTTCTGCACTTCTACCTCTCTGTAGGAGTCTTTGAATGCAAGAGGCCGTGTACAAATGTCACCTTTTATCTGGGCTGGATGGGAGGTGATATTTTGGGCAGCATTAAGGGTTTTTTCTAGAATTTCTTTATGCCCCATACTCCTCAATATTTATTTTATAGTTCTGTGTCCATGTCCTCTGGGAGCCTTGGTCTGAGAACTTTCTGCCGTGGTTTTGGTCGGTATTTGAATGAACATTTAGCTCCTTTTTTGTGTCATTCAGTCACGTTTTCCCCATCCCAGGACTGAATTTGTGCTTCTTTGTCCGTCTTTGGAGAACTTATTGTCTGACATTAATTCCCTGAGGCTACAAAACCCTGGCATATTTAAAGTTTGAAATCCAGTGAGAAACAAAGGTGAAAAAAGACACAATCTGAGAATAAAAATTATATTGATCATCTGGCAATATTTCAGGACCTACATGGAATTTTTTTTCATCTCTTAGTGGCAGTCAACGAATCTTAGTTTTCTTTTCCAGGGAATGACTATAGGGAATTAATTTTTAATGCTAGATGCCTAAAATATCATAATACCAAATAATATCCCATTATGATAATTTCAAACATGCCAGCCTATTAAAAGTTGAACCTGGTGATCTGCTACTCTGCAGTTTAATTTTGCAGAAGGAAAGTCACTGTTCCTCAGGATACTGACTCCTCAGAAATGACACTCAACTTAGTTTTTCCTTGCTGAATTCCAGCTTTAACCAGCAATGATCAGCCTTTGTTTCTCTACTGGGAAGACCCTGCAGAATTCCCTTTGCTCAGCATCGTGTGCCAACAAGTAGCCAAACTTCACAGTCTCCAGGAAAAGGAAGAAAAGTCCACACTTGGTGTGTCTGGAGGGCTGCAGGCCATGGAACCACTTCACTCAGGATAAAAAGATGGATAAGAAATAGACTCCAGCCCCTGTGATAATAACCAGACATTTACATATCAGTCTAAACAGTTTTGAAGAGCCACAGGTGTAGTATAAACCACAGGCTCCTCCTTTTCCCAAAAGAAAACATCCAAAGAATACCAGGGAATGCTGGACACCAGGATTATATCCTTAACTTCATAGTCACAGAATACCCTGAGCTGGAAGGGACCCACGAGGATCATCGAGTCCAACTCAGACACCCCAAATCCCACCCTGGGCACCCCTTGAGTGATGTCCAAAGTCTCCAGGAGCTCTGGCAGCCTCGGGGCTGTGCCATTCCCTGGGGAGCCTGGGCAGTGCCAGCACCCTCTGGGGGAAGAATTCCTTAATTGCTCTGACCGCATCTGAAACTCCTTCGTGTTTCCCACCGCTGACTGTTCTCGCTTCTAAGAATTTCGAGGGGCAGTTGAATACTGAGAAAAGGGATTGCAACTGTGATGAAAATAAAAGCAATACCTTCCAAAGAGCCTTGAACAGCTCGGGAACAGATGCTGATCTTTGCCTTGAGGTTAGCAGGGCTGTGTTCAGGCATCTGTTGGTGAGTCACCAGGGCAGAGATTAGAAGGCTGTGTTTGTGTTTAGATTATCTGCTGTAAACGCATCCGGGTGCCTGTCCTGGGATTAATCTGATGAAGGCTGACATTTGTGTACTATCACCTCATTGTTATCTGGTCCTCACAGGCTTTGTTGGCAGCTCCATATCCACCTCCCCCACTCAGCTGAGGAAGGGGAAGAAGAAAGTGGAAAAGGTCAGATGTCTGAAGTGATCTTCACCATGTGCTTAGGATCTACATCACAAAAATTAATGGAGTAACTGCAACCCCGAGAGCTAAAGGACAAAAGCTCTCTCTCCTTTGGGGTGCAACCACCTTCTCACACAGAATTTGTGCCTGATTCTTCTCCCAGCTGCGTAAAACAGTAACAGAACAAGGAGGAAGAGTTTTAAACTAAAAGAAGATCTAGATGAGGTATTAGGAAGAAATTCTTCCCTGTGAGGGCAGTGAGGCCCTGCACAGAGTGCCCAGAGCAGCTGTGGCTGCCCCTGGATCCCTGGCAGTGCCCAAGGCCAGGTTGGATGGGGCTTGGAGCAGCCTGGGACAGTGGAAGGTGTCCCTGCCATGGCAGGGTGGGGCTGGGTGATCATTAATGTCCCTCCCAACCCAGACCAGTCCAGGACTCTGTGATAAGATTTATTTTCAACACCCCAATCTGTAGCTGAAGTTTGCTAAGACACTGCTTTTGGCTTCTCCTGCTGGAACTGCAGCACCACCTTCCAAACAGCTGCTCTTTCCACACTGAGAAATGTTCCAGCAGAGAAACATGTGGAGGAACCCTGGAGTGGCTCCATCCATGGGCAGGGATGGCTCCCACCAGACCAGGTGAGATCTGGGGTGCTGGAGAGCACAGCCTGAGAGATCAGTGCAGAGCTGGAATTCCTGATATAAACACATTTTCATCTAAAGCTGGAGTTAGAGAAATGCCCCAGCTCAGCACATCTCTACAAAAGAACTCCAAATTCCAGGAAGGTCTCTCAGAGAACATGGGGAAAGCCCCATCTGAGAACTCTCCCAAAGATGCCTTTGGACTCTGCTGGTGCCACAGGGAGCTGCTCATGTCAGTGTCAGCTTTGTGAAACTCAGAATCTGAATTACCTCTCTTTGCTGTCTCCTTCCTATAAAAGTTCCCAGTGGGACCCAATGGTTTTAACCACCAACATAAGCAGCCACTTCCAGGGGCACCAATTATCACTTCATTCCACTGTTTTACAAGGCAAAACAAAGAATCTGAGGGGGAAAAGAAAGCAATATATGAATTTCACAACAATAAGTTTTAATGTAATGTGTTAGTTTCTCCTCATTCGGTTCTAGAGAGGACAGTGTGATTCCAGGAATGTTTGGGCCAAAAGTTTCAGTGTCATTGAAAGCCTAATCCTTAGAAAACATTGGAAGATGAACTTTGACTGTATAGAACTTTAAATAAAAATAGCATTTTTACTAATGTATTCTTCCCAAGTGCCTGCTTCTTTCTAGCATGTTTCCCATCCCAATACTGTTTTTGCAGCTGGCAAATGACACTGCCAATGAGTCTTTATGTTCAATGTTATTTAATATATTCCCATCAGAAAGCTATTTTTACTGTACAAGTTCAATATCTTCTTGAAGTGTCTTGCATGTAATGTTCATATTTTAATTTACATTTCTTTCCCATAGGATAAGTAAATAGAGATTCAAACAACAATATCGAACCAATTTAGGTTTGTTTGCTGAGAGAAAGAATCTTAAAGAATGGAAAATTGGTTTGTTTTACTGAAAATAAAAGGGAAAAATGCAACTTTTTCAGGCAGTTATCCTAGAGATGATGGATAGACCACCTTCCTAATGGGACATTTGCATTTAATTTTATAGGTTTGGGGAAATAATGTGGCCAATAATAATTATAAATGGTGGGACGGAATGTTCTCAAAATCCTGTCCCACTCATAGAACAACCACTTTGACAGGTACAGCCTTCAACTTGAGGGAAACACCAGCCTGGCCCAGGACTCAGACCATTTTATTTGGGGTTTGAGGAACAGATATCAGTTACACAGGTTTGCCCAGGACAGATCTCATCACACCAAGATATACAGTCCCTTCCTGCTTTACTCTACTGTATAATAATAATAATTAATACACATCCTCTGGTCCTTCTCTTGGACTGAGAAAATTTTTATTCACACACAACCAGTATAAAAATACTGTGACCTCTTTAACAATCTTCAAGCCAATACTTTCTGCTGAATTGGAAAAATAATCTTATGTGGCTACAGAAATAATGTTTGTGTTTTATCAGCGCTGTTCCCGCCAAAGGCTGGATTATCTGTTTCACATCCATTTAAACAGGAAGGTTATAATGGGGCAGACAGCAATCTGGGCTTTATTGGCTGGGAAAACTGACCTCATAAATCTGATTTGATACATCTGTCCTTTGAGCTGTCTGCATGTATGCCCATGCATCCACTTGGCCATGTGCCTGCTCAGTGGTGGATCAGCTTCTGTGGCTACTGCTCAGAGGATTTTCCATCTCCCCCTCCCTGCTGCAAAAATAAATACACTGAGGGAAGTGCAGAAAGGATGATGTGTTTATGGGTGCTTGGAGGTGCTTAAGAGAGACAAGATATTCTTGGAGGAATGCTCAGGAAAACATTCAAACCACCCAGAGCAATGCTGATTGTCCATTTCTGGCAGCTGACAGGGATGTTGTTCCCACTGGCACAGGGTGCCCAGAGAAGCTGTGGCTGCCCCTGGATCCCTGGAAGTGTCCAAGGCCAGGCTGGACACTGGGGCTTGGAGCAACCTGGGAGGGTGGAAGGTGTCTGTTCTAGGATTTTTGTTTGCTTGCTTGCTTGCTTGTTTTTTTGTACTACTACATTTGTATTTTTTAATATTCCTAGTAAAGGACTGTTATTTCTATTCCCATATCTTTGCCTGAAAGCCCCTAATTGCAAAATTATAATAATTTGGAAGGAGGGGGTTAACATTCTCCATTCCAAGGGGAGCTCCAACTTTCCCTGGCAGATACCTGTTTTTCCTAACCAAATGTCCCTGCCCATGGCAGGGATGGCACCAGGTGATCATTAATGTCCCTCCCAACCCAGACCAGTCCAGGATTCTGTGATTCTGTGATAAGGTTTCTTTCCAGCACCCCAATCTGTAGCTGAAGGTTGCTAAGACACTGATTTTGGCTTCTCCTGCTGGAACTGCAGCACCACCTTCCAAACAGCTGCTCTTTCCACACCGAGAAATGTTCCAGCAGAGAAACATCTGGAGGAACCCTGGATTGGCTCCATCCATGGGCAGGGATGGCTCCCACCAGACCAGGTGAGATCTGGGGTGCTGGAGAGCACAGCCTGAGAGATCAGTGCAGAGCTGGAATTCCTGATACAAATACAGTTCCCAGTGGCACACATTGGCTTTAACCACCAACATAAGCAGCCCCTTTCCAGGGTCACCAATTATCACTTCATTTCTCTGCTTTACAAGGCAGAACAGGATGTTCTTTAAGGTCCTTCCAACCCAAACCAGTCTGGGATCCTTCATGACTCTGTGATTCCCTGTGAGGACACATAAAGTGTGAATGCAGCCCATCCTTACACAAGGCTGCAGGTCATCCTGCACCCCAAATATCAACGTCCACATCAGCACCAGAAGCTTGTGCCTGACACCTGAATAGCACATTCCAAACTTGCTCATTCCTCGATGATAAATGTTCTGGCAGAGACACAATTGGAGGAGCTCTGGAATGGTTTGGGTTGGAAGGGACCCGAAAGCCCATCCCATTGCATTTCCATCATCCCACTGATGCATTGGGAGGCTGACCTGGAACAGAGACTGGACAGAGCTAAGAATAAAGTAGGGATTTATTGAAAGGCCTTTAGGGTACACCTTGGGCAGGACAGGGCCTGACCAGGGCTGCACCCAGGGTGGACTAAGAATGGTCACAAAATGGACAACCGGTCACAAAGTATTACATTTTTATAAGTTTTGGTCCATTTTCATATTGGGGTTTAATTGTCCAACCACAGCTCCAGGCTGTGAGGTCCCATCCTGCTTGTTCCTCCCTCCAGCCACCCTTGTTTGTGCTTTTGGGCCTGAAAGTTGTCCTTGGTCTGCAGCAGGGAAAGGATTTGTTTTGTCTGCCTGCTCTGTGAAAAGAGCTCACTAACACTTAATGTGAGGCTCAGAACTGCACTCCTGGGCAGCACAGAATCTGAAAAACATGAAAGCTAAAACTTAAGGCATCACCTCCCACATCAGCACCAAAACATTGATACCTGCCGCCTGAACCCAGCCAAAAATACCAAAATTTCAATGAGACCAAGTTGTGAGCAGGGACTGAGGGGTCAGAACTGGCCCTGTGTGACCCCAAACTGGGTGTTCCAGTCATTCCAGGTGCATGGATGTGCTGGACTGCCTTTCCTGCAGTGAAATGTTCCAGTTTGTTCATCACCAGAGACACGTGGGGGGGTTGCTGTGCAGCAGGGTGCAGATCCCTTGCAGTGAGTTGTCTCAGGAAACCCCCACCAATCCCTCTCCCCTCCTGTTTTCCAGCCATTCCATGAGTCAGGACTCCCCATCCAGGCTTACACAGTTTTCCACAACCAAACCAATCTAATATTGCTAGTGAGTAAAAGAGAAAGAATAAAATAAGAGTAGATTTTGCTCTTTGCCTTTGTCTATTTAAATAGAGGTCCAGGTACCAATCAGAGAATTGTTAAGGCTGGAAAAGGTCATAACTAGCAGGTTTTGAAACAGCTCATACAAGGTCAAAAATGTGGTTTTTTCCTTTCTGTTCTCTTCCTTTCTTATCAAGGACTTTTGATGTAAAACTTCAGAAGTGCTGCTATTATGTTCTACAGAAAAAGTGAAATATATGATAGAAATAGGAACAAATTAAAAATTAAATATTATTTTAGAACTTTTCACTCCTGCCTTTGGTTGGTAAGGTAATTCAAGGACTGATAAACATTTCTGTTCCAAATGTCTGATGTAGCTCCTAGATGCCAGAACAGCAGGCACAATATGTTAAAAAATATTTTAAAATTATAAATATATGTAAGCCCTAAGCAGTCTGGCTTGGAATCTGTACTGATTTCTGCTTGTTTCAGGCTCTGTTGTTTAACTTCATAGTGGGAGAGCAGAGGATTAAGCCCCAGATTAGCCTCCATTCTCTGGCTGGATTTGGCAGTCCAGCTGTTTAGAAGGAAAGCAAAGAGGAATAGGCTCAGGCTATTGATCCAATTTTCTGCTCTGTGCTGAGAGGACACAGCAGCCTGAGCTGATTTTAGAACAACTCCACTTCCCAACAGTTCTTCTCGTAGTGCAGGATAAGATAAGGAGATCATGGGAACTGCAGCTGATAGACTAATCCACCCATTGATTTCTCCTCCCTGCTTACTCCCTGTGTTTTAATTGAATTTTGTGGTTCAGCATTGGTTTCAGCCCGTGCTTTCCGAGTCAACCAGAGTACAAAGTAAAGCAATGGGAAAAATCAAATTCTTGAATTTTGTCCAAATGGAATTGGACAAAAATAGACTCAAAGATTCTCATTGCAAATTGGACTCTGGAATGAAGGTTGTGTTGGGGGTTTTTTGTTGTTCTGGTTTGGGTTTTTCTCCTTTTCACTCAGCTTTTGCTTGCAACAAGGCCAATGTGAAAGGGAGAATGCTGGGAAAGAGGCATTTTCTTGTTCCCAGCAAGCAGGTTAAAAAAGTGAGGGAGCTGGAGGTTTTGAAGAACTCACTTTTGACACAGAAGTCACAGAAGAAACTTAGCAGACAGGGACAAGTTGCTGTCAGTCACCTCTTACACAAATACTTCCTTTGCCAGCCATGCTCCAGCTCAGTTTGCTGGCTCTCATCAATGCTCTAAGTGCTAATAATTCAACTGCTGGACATCCAGAGGCATCACATAATTCTAAAAGAAAGGGAGTAATTTAAAAATAGAGATGAACAGTTCCCTTGCACTGCAGCGTTGGGCAGTCTTTCCATGCCCTGCCTGCCCCAGGCTTCAGACAAGTTACAGATTTTTCCACCACCTCGAGGACAACTCCTGGATCCCTCTTTCCTTCTGCTTTACCTGGACAAAGCCCTGAAGAACTTAGGAGGTAAGATTTAGAAACTCAGGTGATGATTTTTTTGATCACTTACAGCCAAGATAATGGATGGTAATTTCAGCATCTCCTTATTCCCCAGCATCCCAAGCAAACTGCAGGGAATGGATGCCCCTTCCTCGATGGCAGAGCTGTCCCAAAGCCTGGTTCCACTCCCAAAGGACACTGTGCTGTGCTCAAGTGGCAGAGGAACTGACAGGCCCCATGTAAACAGAAAATCCAGGATGGAAAGAGGAAAAGCACACGCACAACACAACTTTTCCCACTGACCAGGATGCTGTAAAATGACTCAGGTTCCACAGAAGAGCTGCAGGTATAAAATCAGTATTAGACTCAAAGAATAAGAGAGGCATTCTTTGAATATCCTGTATGTACCCCTGGACTTCCAGAACTCCTGAGCGGTTGTTCTTTACAAGAAAACATAAAGCATGAGTATTACTTGAGATTTCCAAGTGTGAGTTCTGCTCTTAATGTAGTAACAGCTAAAATCCCCAGGTTAATTCCCAAGCAGAATTACTTTACCCGTGTGACAGCTTGAATTTGGAATGACCTGGATTTTGGAAAGGCTTGTGGAGTGACAAACGCAACGTTGTCTTTGTTTTCCTGAAAAGAACAGCATGAAGAGGACAACCCAAAATACCGACTGTCCCTCGGTGCATTATGAAGAACAGTTTCAGGACATAAGGTGGCTCTGTGCTTCCAAGGAATCCCAGCACAGCAAGGAGAAGGGTGCCAAGACACAGCAGCATGGCAGGAGCTCCTGCAGAGCCAGGCCTGCACCAGATCATGGGCAGCCAGGCAGGAGTCAGGCGTGATGCTCCCACGAGGAGCTGCACGTCCCTGTGGTGTCACCCATGGCTCTGCCAGGCTCCCAGAGCTCAGGGACGTGGAGATGAGGGAGAGCCTCCAGAAACACTGAGCAGTGGCACCTCCAAACTCCTTTTTATGGCAATGACTGCTCCAGCCTTATCTTCTTGATGTTTGGGAAGGTGTGGCTTGTGCATTGCTCTAGGAAAGAGGGAATAGTATTGATCTTGGTTAGAAGCAGTAACTGGTGTGGGGATCAGAACCCCAGTTAGTAACTGGTGTGGGGATCAGAACCCCAGTCTGTCCTGGTTTGGGTATCAGAACCCCAGTCAGTAACTGGTTTGGGAATCAGAAGCTCAGTTAATACTGGTTTGGTCTGAGTGGAGGTTTTCCTGCCATCCATAACCCGGAGTCAAGGTGAGCTGGCCAAAACCTTGCCCTCTCCCCCTGCTTCCAGAACATTCTGTACTTCCCAGTCCCGGGGCAGTGCTGGGAGGTCATTAACCCATTGATTCCAGGCATGAGCCGCTGCAAATCCCACAGTACCAATCCATCCGCTCCATCCGTGGGCTTCCATTCCTCAAGAGCACAGAGTGAGTTTGGTTTGCTACACAACTGCATTATATAAAGCTGTTGCTGGCAATATCAAAACATATTAAAAGTTTAACTAAGACAATGTGTTTGAGAAGAATTTGCTTTCTTTGGAGCTGGAATGTCCCCATAAAAAGGCATGATCTGTACGAGAGTGAGCTGTCCAATGATCTGCAAACGCTGAGTTGTGTCCTGGAGTAAACCCTGCTCTCCTCAAACCCAAATTGGTTTGGATTCCCTCTGTGCATGCAAAGAGCACTTTCAACTCATGCTGCAGCTGCATGTCTTAAACCTGCATTTGGGGCTGGCTGATTTTCACAGGTGGATTTTCATGTCACAGTATTGCAGGTCTGGTGACAATGCCACAGAGGCTCTTCAGGACACCCCTGGGAGGGGGGTGTCAAAGTGTCCCTGAAATGCAAAACCATTCCTGTTTGCAAGGCTTGATCCACTACAATGGTTTGGCAAAAACATAGAAAGCTATTTCCCTTATCCCATAATTCTCCCTTTTCCTACAAGCCCATTGAAAATATTATAATTCCATTCAAAACACTATTATTGCATTGAAAACACCATTATTTCTGCAGATCTGTGCAGGGGGTTGCTGCTGGTTCCTTGTGCCTCCTCGGATCCTCACCTGGCCCCTCACCTCTTCACCCCATCTCTGTAGCATCCCACGTTTCTGCTCCTGCTGTTCCACTGTTTCTCCTTAAAGGTTTGTGTTCCCCAGTCTCCCCCAATCCTTGTGGTCCAGTGCCAGCTCACAGGGCAAGGAAGTCCAAGATACATAAAAGTGAGTTGCTTGAGAGCTTCACTTCACTGTTGAAAATGGAGGGATTTTATTTTGCAGACCATTTACCCAGAGGTGGAAATCACAGTGAAGGTGAGACAACATTTGTACTACTGGAAAAAAACCCTGGTGTATGAGTGTGACAGCCCTACCAGGGGCTCACTGCATGCCTAGTTTTCCTCACAGCAAAACTGAAAAGCTTTGGTTTTATTCAGTTTTCAAGTCAGAATAATTCTCAAAGGCAGAATTTTGCCTTTTCTAGCAAAACAGCTGAACACACACTGAGCACTCCCTCACTGGCTCGGCCAGGTAGTTCTGGCCTGGAGTTCTGCCTCCAGCAGAGCCCAGAGGAAGTGTAGAAAACAAGTGTAAGAAACAGGGCAAGTGCAAAGCAATTCACTGGTGGATGTGCCCTCCCAGTTTACTGCCTTTTTTAGTAGTAAAAACAAGTTGTAACATTGGCAGGGAGCCCCAGTGTTTTACACTTTCATTATCTCTATTGTTATACAATACAGAGCTCAGGTCCTGGAAGATGAGTATGATATTAAATACTTCTAGAGATTTGCTTTAAAAGTGATTTTTGCACTTCTTTTCAACCTTCCCCAAAGCCTCATTAAGATGTATCAACAAAGATAGGCAGATACTGGACAGAGAGACGATGAAGGGCAAGTCCATCCTTTTAATCTCTGGTGTCAGGGCAGGGTCCCTCCAACTGGGCACTTTTTTCAGCTGCTTTAAAATGTCCAACCCTCAACAGAATCATAAAATCATGGAATGGTTTGGGTTGGAAAGGACCTTAAAGCTCATCTTCTTCCACACCTTCTGTTATCCCAGGTTGCTCCAAGCCCTGTCCAACCTGGCCTTGGACACTTCCAGGGATGGGGCAAATTGTCAGATGCATCTCCCTCCAAGACTGATGTGAAGCTTATATTACTAATTTCATAGCCAGGACTCCCTTCTGCATCCCCTGTAGCTGCCCAGGTTGTGCTGCAAGTATGAGAGCTGTGTGCAGGAGCCTGGTCAGACCCACACTGAGTGAGAGAACATTTACAAATGTGTTATGGGTTGACAAAATGCCAGGACAACTTTCATAACTCTGATATTCTGATCCTTGGTGAGAGAAAGATGGTTTCACTAGATGGTTTCAGATGACCAACCTAAAAAAAATGGGCTCCCTCCAAAAGAGACAGATCCAGCTTCTCTGAGCCAGGTGAGAGGTGCTTGTTAGGCTGGACTTGTGTCCAGGCTGGGACAGGACTCACATGCCTAAAGAAAAACTGCAGCCTGGTCTGACCTCACTCCTGTGAAAGCACAAAAGCTTTTTCAGCATCTGCAGAGTTTAAACCACCAGAAAAACAAGGGATCAGCCTCACAAAGCAATAGCACTGCTCTCTTCCACGAATAAAATCCAGTGCAGAAAAGAGGCATTTCACACTAAATGGGTGTGAGCCTGGTGTCCAGGTCGGGGCTGTTTCTCTCGATCAGGGTAAACACACCTGGGTGTCCCCACAGAGGGGAGGCCTCTCCAAGCACATTTTCCTTCTTAATTAAAATAACACTTTGAAATTTCAATTGGCCTGTGACAAGAACAGGGGGCAGCACAGCAGCTGGAGTGATCAGCTGGTAGGGAGTTGCAAACAGGCACCAACGGGCTGGAATACTCCTGCAGCATGGAGAAGGATTTCTTCAGATGGAGAAGGGATTCCTCGGGGTTTTTAATGAACATTTAGTGCCACAGATGGCTTGATGCTGTGCACATAAAAATGGTTTTATTGGATAGCATCACTGCTTGCAAATGAATCAGGAAATATGTGAGGCTCAGAAATCACCTGCACAAACCTTGAGGCACCTCTGCATCCACTCACTGAGTCCATGTGTAGCTCCGGGCTCTGGAAGGGCACAGGGGAGTGAGGAAAGGCTCACAGAAGGGAGTGGAAAGAAATTAAAGTAACGAAACAGCTGCCTGGTGAGGCTGTGGCTCCTTGGGCTGGGGAAGGAGGTGGGGCAGGACACGGGGAAGGTTTCCAGAGTTGTGAAGGTGATGGATGAGGTGGGGATGGGAGTGCTGCTCAGGAACCCTGACACTGCTGAGACCTGGGGGCACTCACTGAGAGCAGCTCAGAACATGCACAGGTACTTTGCAGAGATGGCGGAGAACTTGTGGATATTGCTGCCAGAAAAGGTTTGGAAACAAGCAGTGCCTCAGGCAGACAAGTTCATGGACAACAGGTTCATCCAGATATAAATGGAATTAGGGTAGGGGTGTGCCTTCAACATCCCTCCTGCAACGACTGTGAATAAATCTTACCTCCAGCTGTCACTTCTGGGGACAAGGTGCAATTTTATTCATTTAAATCTGCTGTAGTCACTAAATGCTTTTTTCTGTCCCTGAAGAAATACAAGTAGCAGTAACAATAGTAAATAATAACAAATAACAACAACAAATATTAACAGTAACGAGTTGTAACAGTAACAAATAATAACCATAACAAAATAAAAATAAAAACTTAATAAAAATAAAAATTTAATAATAGTAATAGCAATCCAACCAAAACTCCAAGCCAAACCAATCCAGTCCATTTCCCACAGAACACAGACCCACAGAGCTCATGCTTCCAGGCGTTGGTATGTAAAGAGTGAATAACAATCCTGGTTTTAATTACTGCCCTGCAACAGTGCTAGGAACAGAGAGCCATGTTTTACAGCAATTCCTAAGTGTGCTCCTTCTTGGAAACACAGAGAAAGGCTGGCCAGGGAGAATCCTGCAGATGGGATTCTTTTTCAAAGTTGGAATTCAGCCTAAGGAAATTAAATCTTGAATGACTGGGGGGCAATCTGGGGCTCTCCCCAAAGTGTGGCCTCTCTCATGTTCGCTGATTTATGGTAAAGCACAGGTAGCTGGAAAACTTTTACAGGGCAGAAATGTTTGAAGAAATTGGCTGATTTATGGAAAAGCCTGTCCATGTAGCAGAGCCTGGACAAATCCTGGATGAACTTTAAAGCAACCAGGTAATTCCTGTTATCGCACAGTAATTGCTAACTCTGACAAATTACCCTTTTTTACCTCAATTCCTCTGCTTGGTGGCACTTTGCTATTTACTATTTCAGTCTCCTTTCCAGAAAAGTTTTCTTAAAAACTTCCAGCAAAACCAGTGCCTGAAAAGAAAGCTTTAAGCAGAGTGTTCATAGAAAAAGACCATGTTCAGACCATAAAGCGGGAAAAGGTGTTTCATGAAAAGCCTAATTTTACCCTTAAAAATTATATACCAGCAACTCAAATGCCAAAGTGTTTGTCCCACCCCCTCCACAAGATTTAAGCAACAAAGCAACATTTCCCTGAGAGCAACAAGCTCTTTTGTGTGGTCTGTTCTCCAGCAGGAGGTCAAGGGGCACCCTGGAATGTTTTGGGGCACTCTGAAAAAAGCAGATACTTCTGTGGGAGAATCTTTGGCCCAGCGGCCACAGTTCCTGCGGGGTTGTGTACATGAATTTGCCCTTCAGAGCCATGGAAGCATCCCTGGAGAACAAGCACAACCTGATCCCACAGCTGTGGCCCCCAGTGCTGCTGCACGTGAGGATTCAGTCCTGAAAGGAGGAAGAATTGTGCTGTGATCATATGTCATCTGCCCACTAACAGGGCAAAAAGGATCACATTTTAATGCTCATCCCCGGCAGATAGAAAATCCCTTAAGCAGCTGCCAACTGTGACGGGCAAAGCAGGGTGCTGCGGGCAGATGATTCCCACTGTGCCAGCGTGGGCTGTGCCCTGTGGGGAGGCCAGGCCTGGACGGGCACAGCTCCCTCACAGTGGGCTGGGACAGCAGCGCGGAGCAAGGAGGGGAAGCACCAGGCCCATTGCAGCCATCCGAGCAGGGAATGAGGCCTTGAGGTTGAGCTTTCATGTTTTTCAGACTCTGTGCTGCCCAAGGGTGCAGTTCTGAGCCTCATATTAAGTGCTAGTGAGCTTTTTTCACAGAGCAGGCAGACAAAACAAATCCTTTTCTTGTTGAAGACCAAGGACACCAACTACAACTTCCAGGCCCAAAAGCACAAACAACAGTGGACTGAAGGGAGAAACAAGGATGAGACCTCACAACCTGAAGCTGTAACTGGACAATTAAACCCCAATATGAAAATGGACCAAAACTTATAAAAATGTAAGATCTCGTGACCGTTTGTCCATTTCGTGACCACTCTTAGTCCACCTTGGGTGCAGCCCTGGTCAGGCCCTGTCCTGCCCAAGGTGTATCCTAAAAGCCTTTCAATAAATCCCTACTTTATTTTCTAGCTCTGTCCAGTCTCTGTTCCATGTCTGCCTCCCAAGGCATCAGGAGGAGTCACTCTAGGCCAGAGCTGATGCTCCTCTCTCCTTCCAAGCCCTCTGCAGGAAGGAGAGGAGCGACACTGAAGGATTCTCAGAGAATCTGGGATTATGGTCCCACTGTCCAGCAACAGGAGGAATGTGCAGAGCTCCCCCAGAATGGTCCCATTTCATGCTGGTATTGGGGGAGTGAGTCCTTGAGCTGCTGAGCTTCTCTGGCAGTGCTGGCAGCCCCCAAAACAGGATCCCCCTGTCAGACTGTGGGTGTTTGAAAGATTAATGCTGGCACAGTGTTGGCAGCACAGAACCAGGCAAAAATACCCAACCCCAGCACCGGGGTGGGATGTTTTTTTGCTGGCTCTTTAAATGCCTCTGTCAGGGAGATGAATGTGAAAGGTACACCAGAGCAGATGTTTTCCTTCTAAAAATCCATCAGAACAGGTCCTGTCCAAGGAGAGAGACCTCAAACAAAATCCACCATCAGCAAACTCTGCCAAACAACACTTTCCAAGGAGAACTTCAACCCAAGTCTGGCTCAGCCAAGTGCAAAAAGTTCAATCCTGGAGAAAAGGTTTGCAGCTACTAAACAGAATTTCTTAAAAATATTCATCCTCTCACAGAAGAGCATGGAATAAACATCTGAGTGCTGATTCCCAAAATCCATAGTTCCTCTAATACTTTAAATAGCATATACACTGTCATTTTATCCTCTCTGAGAATGAAGTGCTGATAATTAATCACAGAATCATAGAATGGTTTGGGTTGGAAAGAGGCTCAAATCCCATCCCATTCCAACCCCTGCCATGGGCAGGGACACCTTCCACTGTCCCAGGCTGCTCCAAGCCCCAATGTCCAACCTGGCCTTGGACACTTCCAGGGATCCAGGAGCAGCCACAGGTGCTCTGGGCACCCTGTGCCAGGTCCTGCCCACTCTCAGAGAGAATTTCACCCTAACATCTATTCTAAACCTACTCTCTTTAGTTTATAGCCATTAACAAAAACATATATTATAGAAAGCATATATTGCCTGCAAGCCTGTGCTTTCCAGAAAAAAATGGTTGTTATCTCTTCAAACAACTGTCAGGTCAAATCTGTGCAGAGTCTGAAGCAGAATGTGAAGTTTTTCTCAGAGCTCTGTCTATATGTCACTACCACTACAATTATGTTCTGTCTGTACCAGCACTTGAGCCATCACTAGACATTTTGCTTTTAGTCAGCTCAGGCTTTTGAGATGTTTTCATTTAGAGTCAAAGGGTTTCTTTCTCCTGTGCAGTACAGAACCAAGCGAAAGAGAAAGAAAGGATTAGTGCAAATCACTTCAGCAATCCAGCAGAGCCGAGTGGCTGTGTCCCCACTGGGTTTGGATTGGGGGCTGCTGGAACTGCATCGTGTTCCCATCGATTTTCCAACCCAAGCCGCATTCCCTATGTGGTATCGACTCAGCTGTGAAGCCATGAGGCAGAGACAGTTAAGAAAATATTTACAGGAGACTGAGTCCTACAGTAAATCAGTAATGAACTTGTTTGTCTGACCCATTTATTCATGACCCATAAGTGAGCTTCTGCTTTTTTGTGGAAATATCTCCCCCACACACAACCCCACAGTGGTGCTGCACAAACCCCCAAAGGCAAAAAAGACCCTCAACTCCTCTATCAACTTTTTCATTTTCTGTCATGAACGCAAGAAGAGAATTTGCATTGTGATCAACCCTTCCAAACTCTTGATTAAATTCTTCTCAGCCAAACATGGGTGAGCTTCCTCCAGCTGAGTCATAAAGGTTTAATATCTCCTATGGGGCCAGGCTGGGAGAGCTGGGGGTGCTCACCTGGGGAGGAAAAGGCTCCAGGAAGAGCTCAGAGCCCCTTCCAGGGCCTAAAGGGGCTCCAGGAGAGCTGGAGAGGGACTGGGGACAAGGGCTGGAGTGATAGGACACGGGGAATGGCTTCCCCACTGCCAGAGGGCAGGGCTGGATGGGATTTTGGGAAGGAATTGTTCCCTGGGAGGGTGGGGAGGCCCTGGCACAGGTGCCCAGAGCAGCTGTGGCTGCCCCTGGATCCCTGGCAGTGCCCAAGGCCAGGCTGGACAGGGCTTGGAGCAGCCTGGGACAGTGGAAGGTGTCCCTGCCACAGCAGAGGTGGAACAAGATGAACTTTAGAGTCCCTTCCAACCCAAACCAGTCTGGGATTCTGTGATCTCTTTCCATTCACTATAGCCCTGGGAACAGCTCTCAGACAAGTTTACACAAGTTAACAACGTTCTGCTTCCTGCAAATGTAAAAGTGTAGAAGCTAAATATTCTTTCAGGTAAAACAGACACCATCTTCCACTCTGAGTGTTTAACTCTTCCTCACACTCAGATCAAAGCACCCCCAGGACAGGCAGGGGGAGAGGGTTACTTGTTACATCTTTTCTCATGTAAAGACTTAGCATTACAAGGAAGCATTGAATGAAATGCACGCACATATTTAAATAAGTGTCTCTGAAGAAAATAAAACTTGTTAAGCTCATCCCATCCCTTTATACTTTTACAGGATCTCTGAAAACTGTTTGATGCTCTGTGGGTCCCTTTCTCAGTGACCTGACACCTCTCTGAAGTGCCAAGATTTTATGAACAGCAGCTGTACTCACCCATGTTGCTTCCAAACCCACAAAGATTTCAGAAATAAATGAGGATTCATCAAAAGCAACATTTTTCCTCGAAGGCTGGTTCTTCTAAACAAAAAGAGCCCAGACACATCTTCCCAAATGCCTTCTCTGAGACTTTCAGCAGCACAAGGGACACGGATTCCAGGAGGAATCCATAGAATCGTGTAACATTTTGGGTTGGAAGGGACTTTAAAGCTTGACTTGGTCCACTCCCTGCCATGGGCAAGGACACCTTCCACTATCCCAGGGTGCTCCAAGCCCTGCCCAGCCTGGCCTTGGACACTTCCAGGGCTGGAGCAGCCACAGATCTCATCCAAGAGATCATGGGAGACTTTAAATTCCAGTAGAAGCCGAGAAATGACTGAATGCAACCCAGTAGAGAACCAGGATTCATTCATCCTGTGCTCACAAGACTCTTTATCCAGCTGCCTCTCTGATTCCAGAGCACAACTTTTCCTCACTCAGCCTGACATTCCAATCTCTCACCTTGCACCAGTGACCTGACAAAACAAGAGAACCCTCAGCTCACAGAGGGTTGAGCAAGACTTTTCTCTTTCGGCCTGTGCCTCCAACCACTGCTGAAGGAGAAGCATTCACCTCTGAGCACAGCAGTGCCCTGGGATCAGACATTCCTCCGTGCTGCCACACCTTCTCCAAAAGCTGAATTGCTGTTTGTTTGGGTGACATGGGAACGTCAGAAAAAGCAGACAAGCTCCTGCTTCTTCCCAGAGATCCCAGCTGTGCTGCTTGCTAACATCAGCCTGCTGGGGTGAGCTCAGGAGGGACGAGAATGTGGGACGAGAGGAGGATTTCTTCAAGACAGAAATTAGTGCTGGTGATACAGATTAAGCACAAACACAATGTAGTGTTGATTACTGTGTCCAAACGAGCTTTTGAGACACAGTTTTAAGAAAAAACAGGCAGCTCTTGCCAAGAAATACTCTTAGAGATGCTCAATACAAGTGTGCACTAACTTTTATGTAAAGAAAAGAAAAATGCTGTCATTTTATAGCTCTTATCTGATGCTGTTTGCTGCAGTCACAATGGGCTCTAAGGCTCTTTCCAATTTTCCAGCACAAAGTCCTAATCTGAGGATGTCCTAATGAGACAAATGCTCAGCACAAGCCCAGCCTGGCAGTTCTGCCATGGCCAAATCCCGAGGTCAAGGTTTGCAGGCAACATTTGAAGAAACTCTCCCTGTGTAAATGAAGACAGACTTTGGCCTGTCACTGCCATCACGGTGCAGAAGCATTTTTCTCGGAGAAAAACAAAGCAATCTGCATAATCCTGGCAAATGGGGAAGGCAATTTCAGCTGCTCATGTCCAGCATTTTGTGCTGCAGTTTCCTAAAGGATATTCCAGACAATTTTAAACACACATCACCTCCAAGAATCAGACACGCACTGAAGCCACTTTGGCTCTGTGGACGAGGAATTTAAGGTTTTTCTGCTGATGCTAAATAAAACATGAGAATATGGGTGCTCCAGGTTGAGAAAGCAGCACGTCCCCCTGGCAAATAACTTGATTATCTCAAGGCTTCTCTTGCCTCCTTGCTCTTTGCCTTTACATAGTGCCTTCCACACATCTTTCCCTTTCCCAAAGGATTTAAGGACCAGTCTCTCCAGCTGGCTGCCCTCTCCTGGATGGAATCAAAAAGTGTTTGATTACTTCCACTTAGATAAAATGCAGTGATCTGCTTTTAATTTTTTTTCCCCTTGGATTTGTATAATCACAAAGGTTCCACTGTGCCAGAACAAGAACTATGAAATTCTAAGGAGCTGCTTCATAATCCTCAACGGAGCTGCCAACTTTTCTGAGAGTAGAGTTTTTAGCCAGATTGCCTTTTACATATATATATTACAAAGTTTTAAATTTTTATGTTTCTTTCCTATATTTACCATTGCCTAAATCCCGCTGTTGTTCCCTTGCAAACTACTTAATCCCTCTCCTGAAACACGATGCAAAACATTTCCATATCTCTTTGTTGCTGAAGGTAAGCTTGTTAAACACTGAATATTTCAGTTGGAAGGATTCTTATATAATCCTTTCCTCTGCCTCAAGTCAGGGTCAAATATTTCTTTGCTACTCTCAACCAGGGCTTGGCTGACCCCAGTTAAAGCCAGCTGATAATGGGGACTGCACAGTTTTTGCAGGGAACCCGGTCCACTCCTTCCCCAGTTAACCATTGGCGTTCCTACAGGTTCGTTTCCACACTCCTGTGATGAGCAAAGGGCTCTGAAGTTGATTTTCTAAAGGAGCCATTCACCAGGGAGCTGGGAGTTTCACTCCGGGAGCCCTCATCTTTAAATTGAGGGCAAGGATTAGGATGCAGAGCTGAAAGGCTGAGGACAAAACATCCCTTGCAGAGGGTTTCAGTCGCTGCCAGCGGCACCGCCAAGCCGGAGGGTTCTCCGGGCGTTCTGTGAGCGCGCTCACACGACCAGCCGCGCTTTGAAACTTTCACTGCACATCTGTGCATCCCTGCCTGCGCTCGGCAGCGAGCCAAGGACAGAATTCCTGCGAGTCCCTGCAGCTCCCACACGTCCACAGCGCTAGGACCCAGAGGGAGCCGGATCGCTGTGAATCAGAGCGGAGCCCTGAGCGCTGAATGAGGCTGCGACGGCAGCGGGAATGTGAATGGCTCTGCGGGCTGCCCACAGGGGCCGAGGACAGGGGTGCCACGGAGCGCAGAGCAGCCTGGACGCCCCTCGGGCAGCGCCGAGCCCCCGGCGAGCAGCGCTCGGGCTCTGAGGTGAGTGACCCGCCCGGCCCCGCGCGGCTGCGGCAGCGCCGGCCCCGGAGCCCAGCGCCGGCCCCGCAGCGGAGCCCAGCGCCGGTCCCGGCTCTCCAGAGCCTCTCTGGCAGGAGGCACGGATGGGATGGGATGGGATGGTCCGTGCAGCACGGAGCGCTCGCTGCTTGAGAGCGGCGTTTGGTTCGGTGAAACCGAAAATCGCATCTGCTAAGGCAGGTTTGGCTGCACGCACATCTGGAAGGTGTTCGTGGGGCAGCTGTGGATAAGCTTAAGGCTTGAAAAACATCTTTAGCGAGAGCAGATGAATCTCAGGGAGATGCAAATGTTCTTACTCTTTTTATCCAGGTATATGGGAACTTAGTTTTATTTGCATTCTACAGCAGTTACACCTATATGAAAATTCTTTACTGGCTTTGTTCTGACTATTGCGGCTTTCTTATTTCCTTTTCCCCTCCCTGCGATAATTCTCCTCTAGATAAAACCTCCTTTCTTTCTTTACTAATATAAATAAATAGGAATTCTGCTAAATCAAAGCATGACTGACCCAAGGCAGGATCCTTTTGGCTGCAGACAGAGCAGTACTTCACTAGAGACCGTGTATCCTCTGGGATGTCCACTTGGGAAAGCTCACGACCTCCCTGCTGCCTGTGTGCAGTGACAGGATGGAGCTGACAATGTTTATTGATTTATAGCTGGTGATAACACTGTTTTAGCTGAGACACTGCTCACAGATAAAAACGGGGACCCCAGGCAGGGAGACAGAAGGAATTTGTGTGCTGAGAACAAAAAGTGTTTGTGCCTCAGTTCTTGCTTCGCTTTAAATTCTCCTTATAAAGCTCAAGAAGTTTTAGAAAAACACCAAAAGTGAGCGTGCTTGTCAGGCTGGTTTTCCAAGTTGTCACAACTTGGAAGCTGCATTGTGACTTCTCGACAGATAATTTATGGATGTTTTCATGCATTAGAGTATCACAATAAAGTTCTTGGGGCACTTTTTTTTGCTAAGCCAAATGAAAATTGAAAATTATCTGCACTAAGACAGAGAGGGAGCTGAGTTATCTGTACATTCCTGCTTGTGGCACTTACGAGCTGGTTCAGATATTGTGGAAAACAGACTTTTAAGATCCCCCTGCAAACTACCATTTCAGGCAGTTTTGTCTGAAATTTAGAGGACTGCAATATTTTCTGCACTTCCCCAAGAGGTTACAGGGATTGAACGAAGAATCAAATATATCGGAGAGTTCTCAAGTGTGATAAGATAGGCTTGGCCTTTAAATGTATTAATAATCACAGATATGGATCATTTTAAAACAAATCTCAGTGAGGTCTGGAGAGGACCCCCCGATACATCTGTGCAGTACCAGGGATTGCACAGTTTGATCAATCCCAGCCACTCACCCCGCAGGGATCTGGCCCTCCCAACAAGGTGGTAAAGAAAGTAACTGTGGCTGTACTTCCTCATCCTTTTAGCTGAGCAGTGCCTCTTTTCCCCCTTGAAATCTGAAATTATCTTTTTAGGCGTCTTCATTTAAGTTCAGTGGAAAGTTACAATGAAGACAAGCATCATTTTAACCCATCTGCTAAAGAAACAATTACTTCATAGGATAACTGAGCAGCCTATGAAATAACCACAAGATACTAATTTTAAAAATCGGTTTAGAAAAATATCTAAAATACGTATTCAGATTAGCATTTTCAGGTGTAAAATATCTTTATTTAATGGGATGTCTAGAACAAGGGTCAAACAGAAGACATTAAAAACTAGATTGTTTCAATCAATAGAATAAATCCCATAAATTCCCCTACTGCTCCATGGCTTTGGCCATATAAATGTTCCTTTAAGCACAGATTCTATTAATTGGTTTTCTCTTTCCTTACAAAATGCTTTTAGGACTAACAGAATATTGAATATGTACTAATTAGCATTGCCAACATAAATTAAAGGCACGTGGAAAAAATACTGGTAATTTTAAGAAGTTAACAAAAAATCTTTGATTTTTTTTCATCTGCATTTTACAAACAAACTGCTGATAAAGGAAAAAAAAGAAAAAAAAAAGATAAAGCGTTACTAAACCCGATGGTTTCATTCCAAAAGATTCAGTGCTCTAACAGCAACAGTCAGCGCTGGATTGGCGGGGTTAGAAATATTTGTCAATCCCAAATGTGAGGCCAATAAAAGCCAGGGAAACTCAACCCCTTCCAGCCCAGCTACAGCAACGGTGACCTCTGCCGGCAGCTGCCCGGGGAGAGGATTTCTTAAACCCAAGTAGTTATCAAATCTCATTCTATTCCCAGAGAAACGGGGCAACTCCTCTTCCCACCAAATTTATCTCGTGGAAAGAAAGAAAGAAAGTTGTCCCAGGGCAGCAGAGCTGGGAAGGGGCTGGAGCACCAGGAAGGGCTGAGGGAGCTGGGAAAGGGGCTCAGCCTGGAGAAAAGGAGGCTCAGGGGGGACCTTGTGGCTCTGCACAACTCCCTGACAGGAGGGGACAGCCGGGGGGCTCGGGCTCTGCTCCAGGGAACAGGGACAGGACAAGAAGAAGCGGCCCCAAGTTGTGCCAGGGGAGTGTCAGGTTGGATATTATAGAAAATTTCTCCCCTGAAAGGGTTGCCAGATATTGGGACAGGCTGCTGAGAGCACTGCTGGAGTCAGCACCCCAAAGTGTTCAAAAATACACAGGTGTGGCCCTCAGGGACGTGGCTCAGGGGTGAGCACGGTGGTGCCGTGTTCACATGTGGATTCAATCTTCTGAGAGGGCTTTTCCAACCTTAATGATTCCATGATTCCCTGGAAGCAAAAGACACATGCACCAATGCTCCTACAACTGCATTCCTGCCCTGGCCAGAAGGAAATTCTCCCTGTGCTGGGTCTGACCTGAGCAGGGTCACAGAGGCCAAAGCATTTTAAGAACAATTCTCCAACCAAAGCTCAGGGACAGATGTCCTGTGGGATGTGTTGTGGCTTTTTCTCACCCCACAATGCCCTTTGTGCAGCCCCACAGAACTCATTAAATATTTGTGTGCGTGTGGATGTGAATTTATACCAAAAACTACGTGGTCAAGCAAAGCAAGATCATTTTTGCTGTTGCCAAGTATCAATCACTGTGAGTTATGTGCACTCTTGCCTGCCCAGTGCCACTAATACTAAAGCCATGGAATTTGGAGGGGGGAAGATCTCAGGCCCTCCATATAAACTCATCCCATCCCCAAATCCTGGGTACAGCTTGTAGTTCTGGTCACTGGTTACAAGGATAAAAGCATAAAATAAAACAAGAAAAGGTGCAGGATGATGAAAGCCTGGAACATTTTCTGTATTTAGAGAAACTACAGAGATTGTGATTTCTAAGTCTGGAAAAGAGATGGCTGTGCAGGGGTGTGAGGGAGATATTTATAGCCACAGTTGTCCTTAAGATGTTGAGAGGAAATGGCTGTTGTCAAAAATCGAGGAGCAGGAAATAAAGCGGGCAGGTGGCAATGTCGAGGCAGACAGAAGGAGGTGGATCCTCTCTCTGGGCATAAGGGAGCTGTGGAATTCCCTCCCACTGGACATTGCAGGTCACAGGGTTCAGGAAGCAATCAGGCACACTGAGAGCAAAGCTGCTGCCTGTGGTTCCATAAATCTGTGGTTCCACACAGCTCTGAGTGGGATGAGCAGCCCAAGATGATCCCCACGTGGCTGCTCTGTGTGTGCCTCGCTCCCCAGCCATCCCCAGGGGCTGCAGGAGGCAGAATTCCTCATCTGGATGCACTTCTGCTCTAGTTCCTTCTCCTTGGTGCTTCAGCTGTCAAATACTTGGCCTACCCCACCCCAAAAAAGGTGACTGTATAATATTTACTGTGGGTTGCCAGTTCATTGGTGAAAGAATGGCAATTCTGGCAAAATGAAAAGGGTAAAATGGCATCACTCATTTTGGGTTTTGCTCAAGGATGAGGTGTAGGCCAGTGTTCATGGATGTTACCACTACAGAAGGACATCAGTGATGAGATTTACAGCTCTCCAGGCAAATCAGTGTCTGAGCAGATTATGAGACAGTGGAGAAGGACCTGTGAATCCTGGGGCATCTTGTGAAATTCACTGAAATGAGGAAATACCATTTTATCTCAATGCGGTCTTTATATGGAGCTGGCATCTTATTAGAAAATTTGTATTGAACTCGGCTCTTTTCTAACAGCTTCTTCTAAAATATTATACACAAATAAATCTCAAGTAAAAAGTAGCAGGAAATGCCTCATTAATTACACTGACAACAACGTTTCACTCTGAGAACTGCATCACCCTGAGAAATGCAGCAGAGAAGGCAATGCCAGCAGTGAAACCTGGATGCCAAGAACCTGAGTGCATTGGCAGAGAGCTGAAAAGTCACCAAGGACATCCAGAGCTGGCTACAGCAACCCAGAGTCAGAACAGCTCCTGGGAGAGACAGTTAGATCACACCAGGGCTGGACAGTAGGAGAAAATGAGCCAAGTGCTGCTCAGTATTTGGAGCCTGCACACAGCTGAAAGTTGCCCAGCACAAGGAGAAATCAGGCCCTAAATACACACACAAACATATTATCTAAATTCCAATGACTGCAGCAGGTAGTTTGAAATAAGGTTTGATGGCTTTTCTGCCACGTTCCTGTCCATCCTTTGAGTTGCCCCAGGTCACTGCTCACTGAATGAAACACCTTGGACTTTTCCTTGTCTTGGAGGCAGCTGTTGATCACCTTTCTTCTTTACTCCCCTGCATTTCCAACAATGCTTTGAGATTTTATGGCACAGTGATTGACACCATCAGATGACCCAAACTGAGATGTGTCAGTCACACACTGTGTCTGTTGCTGGGATTGGTTTTATCACATAAAATCACAGGATCGTTTGGGTGAGGAGGGAACTCATCCCATCCCACCCCTGCCATGGCAGGGACACCTTCCACTGTCCCAGGCTGCTCCAAGTGTCCAGCCTGGCCTTGGACACTTCCAGGGATCCAGAGGCAGCCACAGCTTCTCTGGGCACCTGCGCCAGGGTCTGCCCACCCTCACAGGGAGGAAATTGTCCCCAGCATCCATCTAACCCTGCCCTCAGGGTTAAAGCCATTCCCCCTTGTCCTATCTCATGGACACGACTTCCACATTTCACAGTGGCATTTCCTGGAGGAAACAGAGGTGCTGACAATGCACCAGGGTGAAGGATTGCCTGGCATGGACTTCCCAACCAAACCCTGACACAATCTCCCCTCAGTGTGACAGAAATCAAATCTGCAGTGCCCAGACCACTGGAGGTAGTTCAAGTCTTCTTTTAGTCAGAGGTTTTCTAAAGCTGAACATCAACACAGACCACAAACTGGTTCCAAAAAGTCTTTCCCTCATTTATCTTCCTGGCTCCAAAATCCAATTTCCTGTCCCCATGGGGTCCATAACAATGTGCTAATAAAAGATCAGATTCATTGACTTGTTAGGAATCAAAATCCCCACTGATTTCAGTGGGAAAAGATTCAAGCACAAAGACAGACAAAAATCAACTAGAAGGTAAAACAAGTTCTTTGGTTTTGTTTTAGGCTTTGGTTTACGTATTATTGACAAATCTTGGCATCACTGAGGTTGGGAAAGACCTCCAAGGTCACCAAGTCAAACCTTTGACGAACATCACAATGCCCACTAAACCATAATGACCATTTATGTTATGCAAATATGAAGCTCCTCCAAGAATAAAATCAAAGAAATGAATTAAATGAGTGACTAATGGATAAAATGAATCTGGTTTGTAACTCAGGGCTGGTCATTTCTTTTGAACTGCCATTATTTGTGAGAAATGTTGCCGCCTTAAAGAGAAGGCAGCAAAAATTGCCTTAGCTCATTTACTTTTTGAATGCCCAGGAAATTTCTAAAGATTACACTGATTCTGACAGTTCTGACCTACAGTGAGTAGATTAGCCCGGTGTAAATACAGATGGGAAGCAGGTTATGTGTTTGATAACTTTCTATTTGCCAAGTTGGCTTTGCCAGGTGAAAAAATACTGGTTTGATTTTTTCCAGTTTTTAATCACTTTGTATTTCCCCCTGTTGTATAGGTAGAAAGGTGACACAGATCTTTTACTGCTCTGGTTCACTGCTTTACTTTGAC
Source organism: Hylia prasina (assembly GCA_013397195.1). NCBI lineage: Eukaryota > Metazoa > Chordata > Aves > Passeriformes > Sylviidae > Hylia > Hylia prasina. The sequence continues at coordinate 255,601 of VYXD01013265.1, read as the reverse complement.
TGTTTTATTTTGTTCCTGACACAACCATATGTGATCCAGGCTCTTCTAGAAAAAAGAGTTCTGCAGAAATTTTTGTGATGGGGATTTGCCAGGTACCTCATTGCAACGTAATACTTTGATTATGATACATTTAAGAGCTCTGGCTTACAGAATATGTGTTTTTCTATTTTGAAACATAGCTTTTATTCTTTTTCTTTGACGACTTTATGTGCTGGATGAGTCAGGTATGAGAAAAGACCTGTGCTTGTTCACAAAGAGCTTTGCCCTGTGGTGGATGACACAGCCTGCATTTTCCAAATGCATCATTTCCTGCCCATTATTCCATGATCCTTTTGGGATGCTCTATGTCCCAGCACCAGAAGAGCAAAGGGTTTGAGGTGGGTGCATTCCCACAGCCATACAATCTGTTTATGTGAGTTATTCATACCATGATATGCCCATCTTGCTCTTAGAATCATCTATTTGGACCTATCAGAGACAACAAGCCCTTCACCTGGTCATTTTTCTGTGCTGAGAGGACATTAAGGGGTTCTATCTGAAAAGGAATAACTTGATTATTCTTGTTTCTACTCAATGTTACCAATTTTATCCATTTCCCTCAGCAAAACTGATCACAGTAACTGCACTTCTTACCCGGGAGGAGAAAGTACATGAAGTGTGTCAAGAGGAATAAATAATCACAGAACAGACCACTGAGGCAAGGTGTGGGTTTATTTTCCAAAAACCTTTTCCATCCCTCCCCTCTTTACTGGGGAGGAACCTGGTGCAGTGGAAGGTGTCCCTGCCCGTGGCAGGGGTGGAATGGGATGAGCTTGAAGGTCCCTTCCCACCCAAACCATCCTGGAATTCCACGATTGGTGTTATCAGTGCTCTGAACACTCAACATCCACATTTTCAATCTGCACGGATCCAAGCACTCCCTGCCCCAGTCCCTCCTGCCAAACCTTCCTCTCATCATTTTCTCAGGCACAAGCTGTAAAGAGGAGAGTGCAAAGGGTCACTGCTCAGCCTCACATTCCAGGACACTTTATCTATGCCAAAAGTGTGAGTTTCTGGTTTTGGCAAAGCATCCAGAATCCAAAGCATCAGAGGGAGTTTGATCCATGAGCTCTCTCTCCCTGGGTGCACGTTCCTGCTGCTGGGAAGGGCTGTACTAGAGACCATTTCTTTTCTCTGTGTGTTCTGAGGGAGAAAAGTGTGTGGCCCTTTCCTTCTCATTTCTTCCCTCTTCCTTGAAAGCAAAGAAATTGGGAAACTATTTAATGACCTGCAGAATTTCTCCCCTTCGTTCAGTATTTCAAATTTTTAAAAGAATTCCAGTAATTTGAATTCAGCCTTCAGCACTTTGCTTGTGCCATCACTTGAAAGCAAAAGGAAATACTTTCTGTGAAAATAACACATCTCCAGTGCCACAGGAAAACTGATGTGAGGTTTAAAGTTCAGATTTAAAGTTCATCTCTCTCCCTTTGAATTTGCAAAAGCTCATTTCCAAGTGACATATATTTAAACTCTGGCATTGTGCACAGAAATGAAGTACACACCTAATCAGCAAAACTCCCCTCTGGTTTTCATTTTAAGCAGGCAAAAAATGATCTTGTAAGGCTTAGACCTTGATTATTCCTTTGAACCTAATAGTAATGCAAAGAACCCCAGAGAAAAGTTGAAAGATGCAAAATTCAATCACAATAGGCTTCTTTTAAAAGATGGTTCAGTTAGAAATCTGCTAGACATATGTTATTAAAAAAATAGAATAAAAAGCCAATTTCTTTTGTGTTAGACAATGTAAAATTGTCATGTATTCATCATCTGATGAAAATTGTAGCAAAAATAGGCAAATAGCAAAGAAAACTCTATTCCTATTGCCACAATTATGTCAATAATTTGTGGAGTCCTACTTTTCAGCAGCATTTAATATTTTCATACTACAAATCACATCTGGCTACAAATGTCATCTTCTGTCTCCTCCCTCTCCATCCTCATCCATATTCCCTTCCTTCCAGTTCACAATTAAACAGTTTTGTTGTAACCACAGTCATTCCTCCTGACAACTGATTCGCCACACAAAAGCATTAACAAATAACACTGTAATAAATACAAGGTGCACAGCAAATATCCAGACAAGGAAAATACGTGTTTACATATGGGGTAAAGTGTTATAATGACAGATCATTTCAAATGTATCAGGTTATTTGTGCTAATTAATATTGGCACAACCCCCATGGAAATTCAGAATTGGAATGGGAGTTTCCTGAATGGTTTTTGTGGAGCCACAGAATGTGTGAAGTCTGTGGCACCTGTATTCATGTCCTGCTGCAGAAAAGTGATGGACTTTTAAGGGAAATACAAACCAGAATCATGATTATGCAGGGGAAAAGATCATGGAATTTATTACAGAATCTTGGAGGAAAAGACCTCCAAGATCATCAAGCCCAACTTTTGCTTGAACACCACCACACCCATAAAATAATTTTGCACCCCCTGTTGTGACCAGTGCCCCACAGCAAAGGCCAGAGCCACATCCCAGGGCTGGGGGGTCCCACCAGGACTTCCCAGGGTCACAAGGTGAAGGAGCAGTTTGGAAGCTCTGGACTCAGTGTTCCCAGATTCCCTGGGAACCCCAAACACTTCCCTTCGCAGCGTTGGACAGAAAGGTTGGAAAGTTTAGGTGGGATATTGGCAAGGAATTCTTCCCTGTGAGGGTGGGGAGGGGCTGGGATGGATTTCCCAGAGCAGCTGTGGCTGCCCCTGGATCCCTGGGAGTGTCCAAGGCCAGGCTGGATGGGGCTCGGAGCAGCCTGGGATGGTGGAAGGTGTCGGGATTGGAGCTGGATGAGCTTTGAGGTCCCTTCCAACCAAACCATTCCAGGACTCCACACTGATTCTTTCCAGTGCTGGGGCTCACCTGAGGTGCTCCCACCTGCTCTGCAGGCTCAGCCAGAGGAGGAAATGCCCAATCCAGTGCAGGGTTTGCAGCCAGATGTTGGTGTTGGAACTTCAGTCCTGGTGTCACTGCTGACTGCAGAGGGCTGGCTCATCCCGTGTGCTATTGCCCTGGGTCACAGCAGGACTGGGGCTCATTAACTGTGACATCAAATTCAGTTGTTAATTGTGCTTGGAATTTCTGATATTACAATGGGATGGGATAGCTTCACATGACAAATATCAAATACTCATCAAAGCAAGCAGTCGATAAAATTGTGCAACCATGTGCGTGCAGGGAAAAAGATGATTCATTTACAGATGTGCTGCTGATTTTTCATTGCTGCACACAACCTGGGGCACATCAGGAACCAGACAAATGTTTAAACACCACCGTTATTTTCCACTGGACAAACTCTTGCAAAAATTCTGACATTTCAGCTCCTCTTTGAAACAATTGCTGCTGGATGTAAGAAACAAAACCCATAGAAATATTCTTTTGGGATTAATTTTCTAAACATAATGACTAAAAAGCCTACTGGCTTTACTCTAAAATACTGCAATTTTTCCTGCTAGTACTAATAGCTGCAAGAAGTCGGTATTATTTATCTTTCTAAAACCTCCTAAAAAGTTGTTTTAACTCCTGGAGGCTGCAAATTTTCTGTCCCAGAGACAAGGCAGCACTGCAGCATCATTCAGAAGGAAGACATGTGAGAGGGCAAGTGTCTTGTTCCAGTCTATTAATCTGTACATTACACTGTAACCTGCAGTAAGCCTAGGAAATGGAAATAAAAGGGAGCTCTGGTGCAAATCTTCAAATTATTGCAAAGAACAAGTTTTGAGGAAGCAATTAACTGCCTGACTGGGAATATCCCTGCTTTTTATTTGACGTCAAACTCATGGGTGGTATTTTGAAACATTTGATTGAGCTCAGTCAATTAGCCTTGATTATGGTTTGGCTTTTCCCTCGGAATAGGCTGATCCATAGGGAATGCCACTCATACCAGCACTGAGGCAGAGATGACTCAGCTGATTAATCAGCTTTCTTTTCTCTTATTAACAAGCAAGACTTTGGCTTCCCCAGCTGCTGAAGTGATCACTATCGAGCTCGTGTTGTAACTCACGCAGCTCTGGTCACCCCTGACTCACATTCTGAGAGCAGGGAAATCACCTGCACCCCTCATCTGTCAGAGAATCATGGAATTACAGAATCCCAGGCTGGTCTGAGCTGGAAAGGACCTTCAAGCTCATCTCATTCCATCCCTGCCATGGGGAGGGACCCTTTGCACTGGACCAGGACTTTGCTCCAAGCCCTCCCACACTGAGAGACACACACAGCAATGCTACACCCAGGGATTGCTGTTCCCCATAAAGTCCTTGGCATTTGCAGGAGAAATGTTCCCATTCCTGTTGCTTTCTCATTGAGATTTGTCCCTGATTTGGGATCAACCATAATTCTCATGTTTATGGGTTCTGACAATTCCTTCCAGACAAGCAGGTACTGAATCCTCAGCTGTATTTTGCCAAATAAATCTAATCACTTCCTTAGAACACAGCACAGAATCTGCAGATGAGCCGTGTTTTCCAATCCAAAACTTAGATTAATTTATTAAGTAAATTAATGGAAGAAAAAAAAAGGCTACTTGTAAAAATCTTAAGTAAACACAGAGCTTTTTTCTCTTTCTTTAATAGGTAAATGGCACAAAACACAGCCAGGGTACAGGCACAGTGTGTAATCATGGTCATGACATGCCTACAATGTAAATGGACTTAATGACAAAATTAAACAAATCTCAATTAAAGGCACAATTATTCCAGACAGGCAAAACCCATCACTCTCCCAGCTTCCCACTAAGTAGATCTCCAAGCATGGAAAGGTTGCCAGCTATGGGAACAGTTTAGAAAGTTAATGACAGTACAAATGGGATTCACTGGAGACTGTAATCCTGACTCTGTAAGCATTGCCAGAGGCCTGACATGAAGGAACAAGTACTATTTCAAGCAGGGTGCAAAGCCAAGGCAAAGATTAACATCTGTCAGGATCAGCTACAGATGAGGTTCTTATTGATCCTTGAATGTCATAAGAATTTAGGAGGGCTCAAAAGAACTTTAAAGAGAATAATCAAGTATCTGTGGATTTGGTTTGTAAATCTGAGGTACCTTTCCCACATTTCAGCTATTTATTTTTTTTTTTCCAAGCAGCTGTGTGTGATGTAGCTCAGTGCTAAAAGGCAGAATTGCTATTTCTTCCAACTTAGTCACTGTCAAGCTTAGTCTTGCAGGAAAAGCAGTGGCAGGGAGCAGTTCTGGTGCTGTTACCAACCTCCAAGACACAGCTTTTCGTGTTTGGACTATGTTGCTGTGGATTTTGTTTCTGCCTCATCCGTATCTATCCCTACTAACAAGATTAAGGCTTTGCTCACATTCTTCTAATTAAAATGCTGTAATTCTGAGAAGAGATTCCACATCTTCTTTTAGCAGGGTAATCAGTACATCTGTGAGTTCAAGTTGCTATTTTTTAACATCAAAGCTTGCACAAAGATAGTTCTCTTCCAGGCAAGCCACGACTTTTTATCCACACTGGTTTGAATAACAGGCTCCATTTCGTAGTGGGATCAACATCATCTCCTACAAGGAAAGGCTGGGAGAGCTGGGAATGCTCAGCCTGGAAAAGAGAAGGGTCCAGGGTGACCTGAGAGCCTCTTCCAGTGCCTAAAGGAGTTCTGAGAGAGACTCTGGACAGCCTGGGGTGCCAGGACAAGGGGGAATGGCTTTAAACTGCCAGAGGGCAGGGCTGGATGGGATATTGGGAAGGAATTCTTCCCTGTGAGGGTGGGCAGGCCCTGGCACAGGGTGCCCAGAGCAGCTGTGGCTGTCCCTGGATCCCTGGCAGTGCCCAAGGCCAGGCTGGGCAGGGCTTGGAGCAGCCTGGGACAGTGGAAGGTGTCCCTTCCCAACCAAAGACTCCCAACATCTTGTCCTGTCAGGAGCACACAAACATTTTTCTGCAGCATTTTTTCCTTATTAAACTGGAAGAAGCATGATCTGAGTGGAGAGTGTCCAGGGCAGGGAACAGAGCTGGGGAAGGGTCTGGGGCACCAGGAGCTGCTGAGGGAGCTGAGAAAGGGGCTCAGGGTGGAGAAAAGGAGGCTCAGGAGGAATTTCTGGCTCTGCACAACTCCCTGACAGGAGGGGACAGGTGAGGGGTTTGGGTTTTGCTCCCAGGAAACAGGGACAGAAGAGAGGGAATGGCCTCAGGCTGTGCCAGGGGATGTTTGGATATTAGTGAAAATTTCTTCACTAAAGGCATTGCCCCAGGCTGCCCAGGGCACTGTTGGAGTGGAATATCTGGAAATGTCCAAAAAACCGTGTAGTTCTGGTACTTGGAAGACATGGTTTAGTGGTGGACATGACAGTGCTGTGTTAACAAAGGTTTTTCCCAACCTTAATGATCCTTCAAGCTGTGTTTCACTTACCAGGCGCAGCCTTGAAATTTTATTTACAAAGTTTTTAGTTCTGCAGCTTCTCCTTGCTGTATCAAGGTACCACTCCACAGCTTTCAGAAGCCCCTCCTGCCCTCACTCCTTCCCTCTGTTTTCTCTAAGGCTGTGATGCAGCAATAAGAGACAGTTTTGTTTAATCAGCTTCTGCAAAATTGGTTTGGTGAATGTCGGTTGAGGAAACTCATTACAGCAGTTTGGTCCTCCCAGTCTGAGTTCCCACATTCAATCCATTGATTGTTCTCACTGTGGAAATGGAAAAAGGTTCATATCTAATATAACAAAAGGTAGCAAGGAAAATAATATGCTGCTAAACACAGGAATATTCTAATCCTGGCCTATTTTTATAAGATTTTCCAAGTCCACATACCAGGGAAGTCAGTGAACCCCACAGAAAGCTGAAGTGTGAGTAGTTCAAAGATGTCCAGTGCCATCAGTGATAGCATTGTGCTGCAATTAAGGGATTCAGAGCTGTTCAGACTCAGAGCAGGGCCAAGGAGAGTTCCAGAAAATAGTTATAGAACATTTCTAGTAGTAGAAATACTCAAGGGCATGGTTTAAAGGAAAAAAGAAGCATCTTTCCCACTATAATTTGCACTGTAGCAACAAAAGGCTTTCAACCATCAGATGATGCCAGAAAATGTAAAGACCCTTCAGATGCTCCTCACACAAGTGAGTTGCCAAACACAGATTTATAAGAGCTGTTGAGACTGCCAGGTCAGTCCAACTCCCTGTTTCCTGTTCTTAAGCAAAGGTTGCTGAACTCCATTTAAACTTCTTTGCGCCCTGCTCTGTGCTTGAAGGATTCCCACAGTGCAGGACAGGATCTGATCTCTCCTTTCCAGACACTCTTGTGTGGGACTGTCCTTTGCACAGAGGGGCTGTGTGGCCAGGAGAGCTGTTCAAAGACACAGGAATTTATTCCAGAGACAGCTGCAGGCTCTCAGCAAGGGAGGACGTCCTGCATGCTGCAGCATCATTCACTTCTCTGCATGTTACATCCTTCAAGCTTTGTGTGAGGTGAGGATATTCCAGAGCTGTCAGCCTCCAGAGGTTCAAGATCCAGACAAACAAACCACTTCCCACATTGAAGTGTCACCTTAAATTTCATTTCACCTTAAATGGCTGAGCAGGGGAATAAAACCCTCCTATCTTAAAACATCCACAGCAGCTGCCTCCCCTCAGACTCTGACATAACACAAAGATGGAAAACTCCTACTCCCCACTGCTCGCTGGGTCCCTGCCCAGCAGCCCACAATGTCCAGCTGAAATATGGCCCCAGCTCAAACTGTCTCTGCTCCCTGGGAGCACGAGCAGATTTGCTGTGCAGCAGCTGCCTGACACGCTGGGGATGCTGAGAGGGCTGAAGTTTGGGGGTTCTCTGGCCTGACACGCTGGGGATGCTGAGAGGGCTGAAGGTAGGGGGGTGT
>VYXD01013265.1:226645-241743 GCA_013397195.1 Hylia prasina | reverse complement strand
AAAAAAAAAAAAAAGGAAGTGTAGGAGACACAGGTAGCTTCCAGCTGGCTCTCCAGCACTCATAAACCTCTTATTTACAGGCTGAGTCACTGAAGATATAATGGAGGAATGAAACGTTGGGTCCATTAGAGATTCCCGTTTTCTTGCTCATCAGCGAAGATCAAGGGGAAGCTGTGCCTCTGACACTGCTCTTAGTCATAATGGCTTCAGGATTCCCTGCAAGGCCTCCCAGGGCTCAGAAATCTTTCCCCTCAGTTGCTGCTGCTAAATTTTAATTCATATAACTCGTATACCTGTGAAAGGGTTTCCATGAGAGATGTGCCAGGGGCACCTTCTCGTTACCAGCAACTTCAGCAGCAACTGCCTCCCTCATTTCTCTCTCACTACCAGAAGCAATGAGACAAAACTATTTCACTACTTGTTGCTTATTTTGGTGACCTCCACGATCCCACTTGCTGCACTGACAGCCAAGCAGTTCTGTTTATTTTTTGCACATCCCTAAAACACGCCAACAACTTCAAGAATGACAGAAAACAACATTCCAAATTGTATCATGCCTTAGATTACAACATTCTATTCTTATGTTTATTGGCTATGTTTATTTTTATTTAGAAAATAATTTACTTGCTGTGTTTGGCTGAGCCAAATGGGCGTTAATTTATCTTTTCTCTGTGTAGGAGCTGTTTAATGGCATCTGGTCAATGTGCAGTGAGAAGGCTGCACTGACTGCTGTTCTTATTGGAAACAATTAATTTAGTAAATTAATTAAATTTTCAATCCTAATAACTTTCCAGGCAACATTCCCTGTTTGTCCATTTTTCCATGGATTCTGTGGGTAACTTTAATAAAAAGGGAATTCCCTAAACTTGTTTTGTTTGGCCCTTTTTGCACTTACAGGTCCTGCAAGCAAAGAGCTTTTCAAAGCACAGAACCATTTGCTTTTTGGTGTGATCCATTTCCTTATTCTACAGAATTATGAAATTGTGGAATCCCAGAATGGTTTGGGTTGGAAAGGACTTTAAAGATCATCTTAAAGCCCCTGCCATGGGCAGGGACACCTTCCACCATCCCAGGCTGCTGCAAGCCCCAGCCTGGCCTTGGACACATCCAGGGATCCAGGGGCAGCCACAGCTGCTCTGGGCACTCTGTGCTCAAACTGCTCTGGGACTCTTTAATTCTACTCCACATGTGCTGAGACTAAGAAATAAGATTGAAGTGAGATATTTTTACCCACCAGGTCCGTCTTCCTGTGTGCATGTAATGCTGAAGAAAGGCTCACTTCAGTAGGATATTTTATGAATGTCTGGGAGTGGTAGAACAGAGGAATAGTCTATGGATGCTGAATAACACCGCATCATTTACTGGATTCCACCACAGCCAGGAATCCGGGAAAAAGACAGTAAAAGAACTTTTAAAAAAAATCCTGCTGAAAATAAATGCTTTTGTGGTTAAAAACAGCCAGTTGGAACTGAAACAGTGTTTTCTTAGGGTGGCAGAACAGTTGGAAAAGTTGTTGGATTATTTTTGGCAGTGGCCAGCACATTATAGCTCTATCATTACTGGTACTCAACTCTCCAGAGTTCACTGAAAGGGTTATTACTTCACTAGTACATTCCTGCAAAAATACAGCATACTCCATCTGTAGCATGAAGCTCTGGATTCTGGAACTCTGTGTGACCTTTCTGACACGCTGATATGAGTGTAACCAGCTCAGCTCCCAAATCCTGCAACACCCAGGGGGAACCTGAGCCACGGCCCCAGACAAAGGCAGGGTGGCCAAACCACTGCACAAGTGTTGCTCCAGGAGCACGTAACAGGGTGACTCCTGACTGCTGGAAACAGGCTGGGAAGGTTTCAGCTGGAGGTTTAAACATCAAGTACCTTCTGCTTGGGTGTTGGCAAGAGCCAAACCCTGTGGCTGCCTTTGCTGGCAGCCAGAGCTCCTGTGGACAGACACTGTGCAGGTGGAAAGTGAGTCCAGTTCATGCTTTGGCATTAGCAGCTTGTTCTCCCTAGCAAATGCACTTCAGTCTGAATGCAGCAGGATTTCTGTAGTACAGGAGTACCTTTTCCAACTCCTATTTACCTTATCTAACTCCTATTTACCTTTTATCCAACTCCTATTTACCTTATCCAATCCCTATTTACCTTATCCAACCCCTATTTACCTTATCCAGCCCCTACTTCCCTTATGAAATGGAGCAGATTAGCCATTGAATAATAAGATTAATAAAATACTACTTCTATCCCTTTCAGTGCCATCAATTTGCAATCAGAAAATGTGTTTTGCTGAGGTGTCAGTGCGCTGGATTTAATTGGTGAAGAAAATAATGGTTTTCCTTTAGCTGGGGTCTGTATGACCATTTACAATGTAGTAGTTAAACTGGAGTCATTGCTGCCCTTACAGCAGCAACACAACAATCTAAGTATGTGCTTTTATGTGCCTGTGAGTTTTGTATCTTCAATTCTTCTCAAATATCAGCCACAACCAGATAATTATCTGCCAATTATTGGCAATCTGTGCTTCTCCTCCTGAATTTAATTGTAACCAGACTGGCTTCCTAGAACAGATGTTGGGGCTGTGAGCCCTGGTTTGTTCCTGGCTGCTGTGCAGTGCCCTCAGGTATTGCTGCCCCACAGGGCATCACTCCTGGGTTTGCTGAGCCTGGAAGGTGTCTGAGAGGAGTGGGAAGCAGTGGATCAACAGCCACAGTCTCGTAAAGGTGCTGAGTAAAGGCAGCCCTGTCTTACAAACGTGCTGCCTTGCAAAGTCTGGAACTGCTTTGGACAAGCTTGATGTTGTGACAGGGAAAAGGCACAGCTCAGAAAGCCCCAAGGGGGTTTGTCCCCATGCTCCTGCTGCCAAGGGGGGAATGGCACTGACAATATTGATTTGCTGGCTGATGATTGACACAAACCCTTCTGCCCCCAGTGACCCACGGCACAGGCAGCTGGCAGGAGCAGCAGGGCCCCATGGCAAGGTGCAGCCCAGCCCGGCTCAGCTCTGGATGAAATAAGGACCTTGCTGGGGGAGCAGTTCTTCGTGCAGTCCACTCAGAGGTAAGGCAGCACTCCCTGCCCACAGCAGCCTGGAGTCACAGTGGCCAGGCTCCAGGGAAGGGTTAATGACACTTGAGCAGAAGTGGGCTCAGTGCAGGTGGGGTAATTTTGGCCTCCCAATGCCTGTGATAACCTTTGTGGCCAGGGCTCCCACCAGGCATCCATGCACCCCCAGCACTGGAAGTGGCAGCTGCACATCCCCTGCAAGCCCAGGTGGATGCACGAGGCATCCACTGTGAACATCTCCAGAAAGCACCAGCAGAGGCTCTAATAACTAATTATGTGACCAAGTTTGGAGAATCATAGAGTCCCCAAATGGTTTGGATTGGAAGGGACGTTAAAGCTCATCCTGTTTCAATTGGGCAGGGACACCCCAAACTCCCCAAAATAGCCTGTAAAATACCTCTATGTGCCAGCAAAAGAGTTTACAACCCTCATAGCCCAAGGTACACCTATTCTTTGATGTTAACTTCTCTTGCCCATGTTGTAATCAAGTTCACTTTTTTAATGTGTCAGTTTCTATTCTCCACTAAGTCACTGATTAATAAAAATATTCCATTTTGAATCTTCAGAAAAGTTACCTCGTATCCCAAATACCTTCTGTGTGTGTTTGGGGCACATTCCACAGAAATGACTTAGCACAAGGAGAGGACATACAAGGCAAATAAAGAAAAAAGGCAAGCAGGCAAGATCTGTCCATTTTTGTGTTAATGGCCTTAAAGCAAAAATCTCAGCACAGGCAACACACGAGAAGGGAGGTGAATGTAGCTGCATTTTAGAGAAGCAAATGTGGTATAGCACAAAACCAGAACCAGCTCTTTGCTGACATTGCAGCATCTCTTTCCTATAGAAGGAAATAATAAAAAAAGGGGTTTATGCATAAACACAATACACTGAGGCTGCTATTGGCATGGCTAAATTGTGCCTGGATTTTATTCTGCAAACCTTTTCCATTAACATTTCTGTCGGGAAAGCTGACTCTGGAGAGATGCAATGAACCATCTGACTTCAATTTGGTGGTAGAACAAGGGGTTACTCTCTGGAGGGTGCACAGGCAAGCTCAGAGCTACACCCAGCTCTGTTTCCTTATACAGAGGATGACGAGTGCTCCAGCACGAGCAGCACGTGGGAAAGCAGCAACCCTCAGCCTGGCTTTAAGCAAACTAAAGTGGCTTTGGGACAGTAAGGAGTTGATCTGTGACAAACATTTGGTTCTCCTCGTCATCATTTTGTCCCCAGTGCCTCCAGCCCAGTAGTTGCACAGACAAGTGCTCACATGGCTTTTCTCTTCCTTCCTCCCCTCCAGGCTCTGCTTCTCCACCCTCCTCAGCCACTACCTTCATTTGGCTGCTGGTTTTCTAAACGTTTGCTCAGCCCTGCTGTTTATGTCATTTCAGCTCCTGTCTGAGATAAGACACACCAGGTCCTGTGGGACATCCTAGGGTTGTTCTGCATTTTCCACAGGATTATGCTCTGGCAGAGCACCCTGGTCAAATCCTTTAGCGCTGTTTGGGATTCTAATCTGAGGAAACTCCACAGAGAGGGGGAACTGCAACCATAATTGACCCACACCCAGAAAAAACATTTAGACATTCTGGGAAATCACAGTGGAACTGCAGAGCCCAATTCCTCTGGTACAAAACCCTGTTTGTCCAGTGGCTTTGGGGCTCCCTGCCTGCTGGCCAGGCAGGGCAGAGCTCGGGGCCAGCTGAGACATGTCAGGAAAACAAGGCAAAGAGACGGGGAGGAGCCTCACCCGGGCTTTTCTGTTTATACCCTGTCTCTGCTAATTAAGTCTTTACAGAGGAAATACAATGTCTGCCCTTCACTGCAATCCCAGAGCATTTCTGAATGTCTCTCATTCCCAACATGTGGCTGAATTAGTCAGCACATGGTAGTTGCCCAAGGAGGTATTGCTGCTGTTCTTCCAGCATGAAGTGGGTCTTAGCAGAGGTTTAGACATTTGGCTTGCACTTTTCCACGCCCAAACAGATGTGCCTATCCTCTGGATTGAAGGACCAGCACTGGCACTGCATCTGCTCTGCAGGGACTTCTGGGGAGTTCTTGCTCGTGGCATTCTGAAACAAACCCCAGGTGTTTCCCTGTCCAGAATTCCCAGTACTTTGGCCACAATGGCTTTACCTGTGCCGTATCTAAGATGCCAATGCAGAGGTAGCTTGGCAGCCACAGTGCTCCCATATTTGCCCTTGAATGTGGAAAAATCCCATCTGTCCTTGTGACACAGATACCTGAGCTCTTCGAGGAAGGAGCCTGGGCTTTATCTGCCCTAACTCAGTGATGGGGTGTGTCCTGAAAGGGCAGGTGGGAGAGCTGGCAGCTGCTGGAGGCTGCTGAGCCAGCCAGCAGTGGGCACTGGCCACCAGGCAGGTGAGTGTGGCTGCTGAAGGTGTGATAATGTCTTGGTTTGGAAAGACAGGTGTCTGCTAAGGAAGGCAGGAGCCTCCCTTGAAATGGAGAATGTAACCCCCCTCCCTCTGAATTATTATAATTTTGAAATTAAGGGGCTCTCAGGCAACGATATGGGAATAGGAATAACAGTTCTTTACTAGGAAAATTAAAATAAAAATGCAGGAGTATAAACCAAACAAACAAAAAAAACCCAAAACCAAACCAAAAAAATACTGATAGAGTCAGAATACAGCCTGACACCCTGTTGGTCAGAATGTTGGGAGCAGTCCAGTCAAGTCCTCCTGCAGTGACAGATGTGGCTCTGTTGGAGCAATGATCCTGTAGCACTTCACTGCTCTGAAGGTGCAATGTTGGTGTAGATGGGTCTGGCCTTGCTCTGGGAATGCAGTGCAAACAGGCTGCCCAGGTGTTCTGAATCCCAGCTTTTATCCAGGTAAATCCATGCTCCCCCTGGGTGGAGCCTCTCCCAGTGGGATGATGGAATTGTCTCAGTCATGCAGTGAGTCTCGATGCCCATGAACAGCAGATATCCCCTGGAGGGAGGATGGGTCCTGGAAGAGAAAAGAACACTGCCCCACGTGGTTTTAAGAGATGGTGATAGAATACATACTTTTAGTTACATCTTGCATTGCAGCCTAAGACAGACAATGGCACGAGGTACTGGCTTGCAGGCCCCCAGTGTAGCCCCAAGGACACCTCTGCAGACAAATTTAGGGAATGGGCAGCTGTTTTAGCCAAGGGACTGCTTCTACTTTCACTCCTCTGCAGCCAAGACAAGGACCCTGGCCAAAAAGGTTGCTGCAAAACTCACTAGAGATCTGACTCCTGGGAACATGCTGTCACCATATGGTCTCCACATTAATAACACCAAACAAGTGCTTCATAAACAGTGCTCTAACAACAAATACCAGAGGAATTAATAATAATCCAGCTATTATTTTCTAATGTTCTCGCTTTATTAAGAACACTGATGCTGTCTGAATGAGCTCTTCCGGAAGAACAACATCTGGCACTCACATGAATACCAGATGAAATCCGTATGATCCTGGGTATCTGACAAATTTATGGCCAGAACAGCAGCAGTTTGTGCCCACCTGGCTCGACGTAGCAGGGTCTATCTCTCTCATTCTAGGTCACCATGTAATGCCCATGCTGTTCTACACTCTGCAGTAACAGTGCCCTTCTCTCTTGTTCTAGGTGATCACATAAAGCCCATGCTGTTCTACCCTCTGCAGTAACAGTGCCCTTCTCTCTTGTTCTAGGTGATCACATAAAGCCCATGCTGTTCTACCCTCTGCAGTAACAGTGCCCTTCTCTCTTGTTCTAGGTGATCACATAAAGCCCATGCTGTTCTACCCTCTGCAGTAACAGTGCCCTTCTCTCTTGTTCTAGGTGATCACATAAAGCCCATGCTGTTCTACCCTCTGCAGTAACAGTGCCCTTCTCTCTTGTTCTAGGTGATCACATAAAGCCCATGCTGTTCTACCCTCTGCAGTAACAGTGCCCTTCTCTCTTGTTCTAGGTGATCACATAAAGCCCATGCTGTTCTACCCTCTGCAGTAACAGTGCCCTTCTCTCTTGTTCTAGGTGATCACATAAAGCCCATGCTGTTCTACCCTCTGCAGTAACAGTGCCCTTCTCTCTTGTTCTAGGTGATCACATAAAGCCCATGCTGTTCTACCCTCTGCAGTAACAGTGCCCTTCTCTCTTGTTCTAGGTGATCACATAAAGCCCATGCTGTTCTACACTCTGACTGTAGCTTTTCTGATCGGCACACAGGCAGCTCCCAAGTCAGAGGACAATGCTCCCCTGGAGTACCCTGCGGAACACTCCCTGCCCAGTACCCGGAGCGACCGACACCGCATTGCCCAGGCGGCTCCACAGACATCCCACGGCCACGCCACGTGGAGCCTCGGCAGGACAGAGGCTGTAAACATCACCGTGGACCCCAAAATTTTTCGCAAGCGGCGTTTCCGGTCTCCCCGGGTGCTGTTCAGCACGCAGCCCCCGCCGGTGGCGGGGCAGGGCCAGAATTTGGGATTTCTCAGCGGCGCGGGGGCTCTCAACAGGACTGCCAGGAGCAGGAGGAGCACGCACCCCGTGCTGCACCGCGGGGAGTTCTCGGTGTGCGACAGCGTCAGCATGTGGGTCGGGGACAAAACCACGGCCACCGACATCAAGGGCAAGGAGGTGACGGTGCTGGGCGAGGTCAACATCAACAACAACGTCTTTAAGCAGTACTTTTTCGAGACCAAGTGCAGGGACCCCAAGCCGGTGTCGGGCGGGTGCCGCGGCATCGACGCCAAGCACTGGAACTCGTACTGCACCACCACCCACACCTTCGTCAAGGCCCTGACCATGGAGGGCAAGCAGGCGGCCTGGAGGTTCATCCGCATCGACACCGCCTGCGTCTGCGTGCTCAGCAGGAAGGCGGCCAGGCCCTGAGCCCGCGCCCTCCGACCCCCCTACCTCAGCCTGTAAATTATTTTAAGTTATAAAGGACTGCATGGTATATTTATAGTTTATACAGTACAGAAAGAACCTCATTATTTATTAAACTCTTTTGGAAACCTTTGGTGTTTTGTAAGTTATTTACTGGCGGAGCTCTTTAAAGAGCGTTCGTTTTAGTCTCATTCACCGCTACAACTCTGGGCTATTGAATAAGCTTTCAGCAGAAAGAAAACATTTTCCACACAGCTTTCACACAGACCGCTCTCTTCTACAAGAAAAGTTCCCTGCCAGTTTATTGTAGGTTTATTTTCAATTGAATTTTTTTTGTCCAAACACCAAGAGACCGAAACAGAACTTTCAAAACTTGCTTCCAGTGGTACTAATTATCCATAAAGGTATTAATCATATAAAATTAATCATCTTAGTGAAGTCCTGGTAGAAACACTAATTCTTCATTGCTGCCAGATCAATTTCTAAGTAAGACCTTTAGTGCATATTTTAAAATTGCCGAAGTATTTTCATTGCAAAAACAATCCAGTCTGAATTATTTTGGAACATTTGTCTGCACAAGAAGTAGAATCTCAAAGTGTGTATTTTTGTGTTAAAATGGAGTTTTACAGCTCATTAGTTCAGAGCTATATTAGAGTGATGGTATTTCAAATGTCAATAGAATTATATAAACTTAAAAAGTTCACATGCCTTATAATCCAGATTTGATAATTTTCTCAAGCCAGTGCTCTGGTAAGGAGGACCTGCCATAGAAGCAAGTCTTTTCACGCATGACAGAATAAAACCCAAAAATTAAATATTAAAAAAATCACCGAGGCTGTGTTTTAGCAGGGACCCAAAATAACCCTGTGCTGGAGATTTCTGCATGCTGGGGACATCGACCTCCAGAAATACCCAGCGGAGCCCCAGGCCTGTGCTGGGCGTTTCACTGCACTCTCCAAAAGCTGCAGATTCTCTCCTTGTTTCCTTTGGAAGAGCGGCTGTTCTCCATTGCAGAAACTGTTTCAAAACAAATACCACCAAGGTTTTTCAGCATGGCCCCTTCCAAATCCTCGAGGGCACAGCCACCCTCGCCTCCCCTCCTGCACGGTTCTTGCTTTAATGCAAAAAGCAGAGCTGACCTTTTGCTGCCTCCACGTAAGCAGGGCAGCAAATCTCCAGAGAAAATGTGCTGGGGTAAAAGAGTGCCAGTGGAACTAACCCAGGGCAGGCAGGAGGTGCTTCCTGGTGGGACAGTGCCAGTCTGTGTGATGTAGAGGGCACAGACACCACTCCTGACCACCCCTGCTCTGCCAGTTTGTTGCTGTTTGGAAAGACAGGTGTCTGCTAAGGAAGGCAGGAGCCTCCCTTGAAATGGAGAATATAAATCCCCTCCCTCCGAATGATAATTTTGAAATTTAGGGGCTCTCAGGCAAAGATATGGGAATAGGAAGAACAGTTCTTTACTAGGAGTATTAAACAAACAAACAGACAAATATGCAGTAGTACAAAAAGAACACTGACAGAGTCAGAACACAACCTGACACCCTGTTGGTCAGGGTGTTGGGATCAGCCCAATCCACCCTCCTGCAGTGCCAAATGTGGCTCTGTTGGAGCAATGATCCTGTAGGAGGGTGTAGATTTCCTCTGAAGGTCAGTGGCGCTGAGATGGGTCTGGGCTCCCTCTGGGAATCCAACCAGGCTGTGCTGCTGTTCCAAATCCCAGCTTATATCCAGGCAGGAATGCTGGGCTCCTCCCTCTGGGTGGAGCCTCTCCCAGCGGGATGCTGGAATTGTCTCAGCCCTGCAGTGAGCCTGGATGGCCCATGAGCAGCAGATATCCCCTGGAGGGAGGATGGGTCCTGGAACGAATAGAGAACACTACCCCACCTGGTTTTAACAGATGGCAGTAGAACACATACTGCTGGTTACATCTTGTATTGCAGCCTAAGACACAGTTTTCACCCTCCTCTGATAAGTTTTTATGGTGTGGGGCAGCAGTGTCCCAGTGAGAAAGTATGGCTCTCTCCCGAACAGCAATATTTGCAATATTTTCATGAATCATCACTTATCTGAAAGGCTGAGGAGGAGGCAGGCTCCTGGCTGTCCTGATCCTCCAAATAACAAATTGCTCTGGAGCAGGGGGAGGCAAGGAAGGCTCAGGGTGCTTCGAGTGCAATCACAGAGGTATCAGGAGCCCTGAGAGCAGCAGAACGCAGCAGCAGGGGCAGCCACCTCCGTGTCACCATCACAGGAGGGCTGCAGGGACATCAGTGACACACAGTGTTCTGAGGCAGAGGAAAGCATGGAATTGGAGCAGGCTTCCACCTGTGCTCCTCAGTGGCCTTAAAGCCACGGTAACAAATTGCTGTAGAACTGTTTTCTACACCTGACACACTGGGACTGGAGAAGAATGGAGCTGCTGCTCATTCAGGACTCCTAGGTTTATGGAGACTGAGGTTATTTTACCACTGACATAAGAGAATTGCAATTGAAAGTGTCTTCTGAATGCCTTTGGTAATTGCAAACATGTGTAAGACCTGGCATTTCTTCAAAAGCCCTGAAAGTGATGCCTTTCTTCCTCGGGAAAGCTGGAGAGGGACTTCTGACAAGGACACTTGGTGATAGTGGGGGGATGGCTTTAAACTGAAGGAAGGTGGATGTAAATGGGATATTGGGAAGAAATTCCTCCCTGGGAGGGTGGGGAGGCCCTGCACAGGGTGCCCAGAGCAGCTGTGGCTGCCCCTGGATCCCTGGAAGTGTCCAAGGCCAGGTTGGACAGGGCTTGGAGCAGCCTGGGAGAGTGGAAGGTGTCCCTGTCCATGGCAGGGGGGCGGAAGAAAATGAAAATGATCCTAAAGGTTCCTTCCAGCTCAAACCATTCTGGGATTCCATGATAATTAAAGCAATCTTGGGAGCTGCCATCCCTAATTACAGATCACACCAAGAGGCCACACAACAGAGCAGAGAGAGAAATCTGTTTGTTGATGTCACTTTAGGGAAAGAAGAAAACCACTGCAGGATTTAACTGCTCAGCAAGAACTTGCTGGGTTCTGAGCGAGATCTCAGGTGATCAAAGCTGCCCCACAACTGCAAGAGAAGGGGTGAGGGATGGAAGGGCCAGGTGACACCACAGCTCAACTCAGGCTGCTGAAACGCTGCCAAAGGCACCCAAATCAGCCTCATCTGCTTTGTTTCTGCTGTACCCAAGGGCTGACAGGACCATCCGTACTCAGGTAAGTGACTTTCACTTGTAACAGCTGCATTAGAATTTGCAGGATGAGTCAAGACTGATGGTCAGGGTGGAGATTGGAGCTGCCCTGCTCAGCTTTTTGTGTAAGGTGACAACAGCTGAAAAACCTGTGAGGAAGGATCTCTACAGACCAGCTTTGTTCAACATTAACTGCTCACTCATGGCTCTCTGCATTTCCTCTGGTGCCCTCAGCTTTTCCCATCTTTTGGAACAAGTGCTACTCACTGTGTGCTGAATTCTCTTCCAGCTGTGTAAGAAGTCTACCAGTTTTAATTACATCTATAAGCATGATAACCAACTGCTTCCCTAAAGATGGAGCGTCTTCATTTCTTCTTAAGGCCCTAATTCTAAATATAAGGATTGAAAACATTTATGGCTAAGAGAAAATAAAGCTATTTCACCTAAAATGAGACCGACTAGAGGGACTGCTAAGAAGCAGTTTTATTGGAAGAACTGTCCAGTCACTGATTCAAGAATCTGAATTCTCTTTATAATCTGAGGACAGAAAAGCAAGATCCTTATATTGAAAAAGCAGATCAGATCAATTTGGTTTCACCTTTAGCCAAATGCCACACGCCTGACACCCACAATTTCACTCCTGTTCAGCCAGTCTGACTAAGGAGTGAAGGTTAAGTTTTGCCTGGAGAAAAACAGATCAATGTCTAGAGAGATGGATCCTAATCAGTTTCCATCAGCCAGCGTGGGACTCATCCTCTCATCACTGCTGTTATTAGTTTGGTGGGGCTTCTTTTGAGGGAGGTGTGGGAGCGTGGCAAGAGCACATCTGAAACCTCACAGGTTACTCAGCCATTCCTGCTGCTCAGGGGATGCCAAGAGCCGGGAATGCCAGAAAGCCTGGAATGGCAGAAAGCCCATTCCAATGCCTACACCTGCAGCCAGGCTGCTCTTCATGGGCCTGGGTGGTTATTTTCACTTCAGCTGCAATACAGACAGGAAATGTTGACACTGACAGAGTTTACATAACAGTCGTGCTTTCTCCCAGATTCCTTTCACCCCTCACATGACACTGCTGCTCCACTCTCTAATCCCTTGCTCAAACATGCAATTAAAGGGCAGCCACACCCTTGCCAGCTCTTCCTTAGTAAGCCGCACCTCAGGAGAGCAATTACAACCACTCGGGGAATTTACTTGCAGGGTTTGGAATCACTCACTGTGTGTGTGTTCTCACTTTTCTCAGCCTGCTTTCCTGAGGAATCCTCTGCTCTGGAGAAGTCAGTGTCTCTGTGCCTACAAATTCTTCTGATGTGGCATCTCCAGCCTGATATAAATCATTGGGCCTGACATTCAATCCTGAATCCCTTGGTCAGTAAAACCATCAAGGATTGTACATTGATACTTCAGGATCACCCTTCAACCGAGTTGCTTTGGGAAGTGAAAAGGAATCAGAAAAACCTAAGGAACACTGATTGTAGCCCAAAGCAGAACAAATACGGAATTACCACTGAACAGCAGTTTGAAAGAGAAAACACCCCAGAGGAACACTTGGAACAGGGCTGAAACTAAGAAAATACAAGACAGAATTATCCAGCTTCTAATCTAGCCAGGAGACAGCATCCATTGGTTTTAGACAGCAGAAGGGAATCCTGACAGGACCAATATGTTGTTAGAAAAAATGGGTGTTCTTTGGTTTGGTTGGTGTTAAAGAGGATCAGATGATCAACTCCTTCCTGTATACTCAATTTTACAGCAGAACCCAGGCACTGGTCTCAAATTACCAGATAAAATATTTAGTCCTTATCCTCACAGTGATAACTGTGCTGCAATAATTATCTTTACTTCAACAATCCAGTCAGCATTTCCTCAGTGCTCCTTGAGTTCTCCTTGTTGTCCTTCCAGATTTCAAACACCAAATACTTCCCAAGGGAATCAGAAATTCATAGCTTTTGGAGGGTTTCCCTAAACTCTCTGAGAAATGAAGAAGAACAATGAAGCTGCCAAGTTTTGCTGTGCACCTTTGCTGTCTGCATGATGGGGACATTACAATCTGACAATTAAAGCAGCTGGGATGGAATAGGAGGTTATTCTGTTGTGTTTCTGACCAACAGTTCTGGGGGGAAAAAATTTCTTGCTTTACACCAAAAGAAAAATAAAAACAATCCAAAACTGCTCATGTCTAAGTCAGTGAAATGTCTAAGTCAGTGAAATGTCTAAGTCAGTGAAATTGATTTCTGCTTTAAATGCAAATGGCTGTTTCTTTTGAAGCATTGCTGAGGCACACATGGCTTTTAAATAGAATATTGCCAGCAGTTCCTGCAGCAACCCCAGCAGCCCCTCTCTGCAAAGTGGTGCTCGGCTCCAGTGCCTGTGTGAAGGCTCCTTCTGCCTGGAAAAGGCAAGCCTGTACTGAGCACACTGACTCACGGATTGCCTCTTTTTTTATCGCCTCTATTTCCATAATCCAGCACACTCAGTGGGCCCTGTCAGGCATTTAGCAAGATCTTGCCCTCGGGGTTGTGATCCGAGCTGTGATGGGTGCAGGAGTGACTCACCTGGCTGCAAATCGCTGCAGTAACCTCAGCCCAGGTGAGACCTTCAGCCTCGGGTGAGCACACAGATGCTCGTGGCACCTCTGTGCGAAACACATCTGCTGTTGTTACTGATCAGATGTGTCCTCTGGGGATTTTGTTCCGTTTCCCTTTTTCCTCTTGAATCATTGGATTTGGCTACGCTCCAGTTCTACTGCACCGAGTCCAAGTCTAAGAACAAGTTAAGCTGTGGCAGGAAGGAAGGAGGGTGCACAATCCCAACTCCCTGGTGACAGGTCTATTAAGCAATAAATAACGAGCCTTTTACTACAGGTTCTAATTAGAACAGGACTTGTCTGACTTAGGAGCTAAACTGAGCACTCATTCCAAAATTCAGTTTGATCTGTTGCAGTGACATTTAAGCTCTATTTGTTTTCTTTTTGGACTGATGATGCACAGGAAGAAAAGGGAAAGGAAAAGTGTTTGTGTCACCAGCTGCAAAGGATTGCTTTGGTTCTAGGCGCTGTACACAGACTGGAACCCAAATTTCTACAAACATGTGCATTCCAAGCCTTTAGACACTGTGAGTTGACATTTTAAGTGGGGTAGAACATGCTGGACATAGGAAGGAACTGCTCAACAGGGAAATAACAGGAGTGTGCTCAATTTGCTAGACAATGTCCACTATAGCAAACCTATAAATGTAAACCCCAAGTCTTTATTTTGTTTTCTCACATAAGGTCCAGAATACTTTTCAGAAAGTCATGGAAAACATTTTCCTATTAAGGTAGTAAAAAACCAAGCAGACAGATTTTGCACAAATTTTTTAAAAGCTTTTACGTCACTGACAACAATTATAAGAAATTTTTAGCCACAAATGTTGTCTAGCAAACAGTAAAACTGGAGACTTTGTTAAAAATATTCTGGATCAGAACAGCTGTAATGAGCTAAAATGAAGAAGTGAAGGCGACCAGAATTTAAAATTCTGTGAAAAGTCCCTTCTCCTCCATTAACTTCTCAAGACTATAAATCAGAATAGTCAAGGAGAGCAAAAAAGAGGTTTTGGAATCATATCCATAAATTTAGATGATTAGTAGCACAGGAAAAGCACTATCTAATGGGAAAGTGCTGTTCTAAACTGGGACTGTTTACTGGGGAATGATGGAAGCCCAGTCCTCTTGTTCTAGGAAGTCAAGAGTTCTTGAAGTTCCCTTTCAGTGTGCACTCCCAAAGCAGATCCCTGAAGCCAAAGACAACAAACTCGGCCAGGGTTATTGTCAGGCTGAAGCAAACAACTCTTCAGCTGTGTGACTGCAGCGAGCTGTGAGCCCAGACAGATGAGCCAGGCACCACCACCATCCCCAAACCATCCCCAAATCCACCCCCAAACTATCCCCAAATCCACCTCCAAACCCATCCCCAAATCCACC
>VYXD01013265.1:205057-226540 GCA_013397195.1 Hylia prasina | reverse complement strand
CATCCCCAAACCCATCCCCAAACTCATCCCCAAATCCACCCCCAAACCCATCCCCAAACCCATCCCCAAACCCATCCCCACCAGGCAGCTCCTGCAGGGTTATTTGCCCTCTGCAGGGTCAGAATTGCCACACACAGCTCTGCCACTGAGCTGCAGAAACCCTTTTTGCCACAAGGCCGGGAGCTGATGCAGAAAAGCCACATTGAACTCACAGCATCTTCTTGCTCCACCCTGGCCACGTCAGCACAGTGACCTACACAGAATGCAGCTCATTATGATTGGACTGATACAATTAGTGACTAATTGCTGACGTAGGAAAGGAAAAACCCCAGACATTTGGGTTATTTTCTCCTGACAACCCTCTGTTGGAGTTTTCATTCTTCCTCTGTGCTGCTGCAGTAAGAGAGAGCTCAGAGCCAGGAGAACGGTGGCAATAAAGCTTCTGGGAGAAGTTAAAGGCTTTCTGCTGTGTCCTGAGTGGAATCAGTTACTCTGATTGCAATTTCTACAGCCAGCACAGGGAGGAGAGTGCAACTGTGAAAATTAAGGCCACACATTCCAGGAGGAGCAGATCCTGGATAAGCTCAGCACTGCTGACAAACCCCATTTTCATACAATCATGGAATCCTGGGATGGTTTGGGTGGCAAGGGACCTTCAGGCCCATCCCATCCCACCCCTGCCATGGGCAGGGACACCTTCCACTGCCCCAGGTTGCTCCAAGCCCTGTCCAACCTGGCCTTGGACTCTTCCAGGAATCCAGGGGCAGCCACAGCTGCTCTGGGAAATCCATTCCAGCCTCTCACCACCCTCACAGGGGAGAACTCCTTCCTAACATCTGATCTGAACCTACTGTCAGTCACTTTAGAACCATCCAGTTAAGTTACATCAAGAGATTTTTGTTTCTGAAAATGCAAGATGGGGCCCCAGCACCTCAAGTATAACCAACACAAAAACTTCCTTGAAATTTGCACTTGAAATACTAAACTGCTTCTATTTCACCCATGTATTAAAGGCATTACAGGTCCTAATTTTCTGATTTGATTAAAAATAGCCAGACATTTATTTGGAGAATTTAAGATACAGATTACCTTATCTACAATGGATTTGGGACAAATTGAAAAAAACTATTATTTATCTCATCTTTCCTAAACTCAGATCACCTTCAGCTTCATCAAACTGCTTAGACATTGTCTAATGTGAGTGAAGAGATGATTCATTTGGTGATTAATAACTCCCAATGCAGCTGCCATCAGCAGCAAGGCTTCAACAGGGACTTTGGAACATCAAAGCCAGGCAAGGGCAAACAGGAAGAATCAAATTAATAAATGAGATTTTTGCAGACTGGATCTATTCTGGCTCCTTCAGCTCTGAATAATGATGTTGATTGTAATAGTTTATTCTTAATGTTCATAACGACCCATCATTCTTCAGATGAGAATGATGACAGAGAATACAGCACTTATCTTCCCATCCATCAACCAGCCCCGGGTTTGTGTTAACCAGTTGTAACAGGATCTTGTATTTGAGCATCAAAGGTGATTCAACAAACATTTCACACTGTCACTTTCTCAGCATTGCCCAGTTTCTCTTTTGTTTTAGCCAATTTTCTTAATCCCTTTCTTATTTTTTTTTATTTTTACAGACTAATTTTTTTTTTGTGCTCAGGATCTTGGTTATTGATCTTATTTTAAAATGCTCCTCAATAGCAGCAGCTCTCATTCTATTTTTCCTATTTTTTTGCAATATATTTCACTTACCTGCTTTGCACCTCGTGCCATAAACCTTCATTTGTTTCTTAGATTGTCATCCAGGAGATGCTGTGACTCCCCCCAAGCAGGTGACCATGCACGGGGTGGGTGTTCCATCAGTCTGAACCTTCAAACCAGGTTTTATTCCTTCCCAAAGGATCTTCCTTGTCAATACCCTAAAGTGAAATGGCAGCTGGAGGCAGGAGCACCCTGGCCAGTTTTAGTGGGGAAACAAAGACATTTTACCTGCAGAGCTCCTGCAGAACAGGCTGCAGCAGCACCAGTGCTCCTGCCAGGCTGCTTCCCTCTTCCCTGCCTCAGATCTTCCCCTCAGGTACATATTAAATGCTCTGTTTTTCAGCTCAAGCATCAGTTAAAGCTGGAGGTAAACCCATCCCTCCAGAGGATTCAGAGCAACCCATGGAAATAATCCATTTCTTGGCCATTTGCCCTGGATGTGTGGGAGCTCTGTGGTTCCCTCCCCTGGAAAACTGCTAAAGAGACCTCTCTGACAGGCTGGACCTTTGCAGACACCTGGGGAATGTGAAGAAGTTCCTACAGAGGATCTGAACAATGTTTTATTTATTCCATTATTTATTTGAGGCAGGACTGAAAATGAGCAAACTCACATGCTCTTAAGGCATTTATTTTATGTTTCACATTTCCCTGGCAGTCTCTGTGTAGGTACCACATCCCAAGCATCATTGTAAAGCCCTAAAACACCCTTTCAAAGAAAAAGTACGTTTTTGAAAAGGCTTTTTTTGTTGGTTTATTGAGGGTTTTTGTTTGTTTGTTTGTTTATTGATTAAATAAAGCAGCCACAAGGATAAAAAAAGTTTCTGGGCTGACTCCAGTTGCTTTCCTGGCTTTTTTCCAGTGATGTTCAAATCAGGGGTTGTTCAAACTAGGAAACAGTAGTTTTGCCATTTACTCATACAAAAACTTGGGAGCTCTGGTATTTTTTTAGTAGACATTGCTAACAGGGTTCAAGAGTACCCTCTCCTCTGTCATGTGGCTCTGGCTGTGCATAAACATTGCTTTGACCAATAGGGGCAAAATTAGATACTTCCCAGAATGATTTGTTGCATTCTCACGACAGTTGCGATCCCAGACTGGATTAGATCCAGTGGGAAAATGTTTAGACAAAGTCCTGCAGCAAAGGGCACTCCTGAGACATGTGCCTGTGGCCTGCCCAGGACAGGAGGCAAGGTTACAGCCAGGCCTGGAGAAATGTGCTGCAGGGAGATGTCTTGGAGTGCTCTGCCTGGTCATAGGGAGCAGAAAAATTGGAGCATCCAGCAAATGTGCAGCCACAAAAGTTCATGTTCTTCCCTGGGAGGGTGGGGAGGCCCTGGCTGCCCAGAGCAGCTGTGGCTGCTCCATCCCTGGAAGTGTCCAAGGCCAGGTTGGAGCAACCTGGGATAGTGGAAGATGTTGGGGTTGGAACTGGACGAGCTTTAAGGCCCCTCCCAACCCAAACCCCTTTGGAATTCTAAGATCTCCAACAGATCTCCAATTCAAAGGTCTCTGAACCATTTGGTTCAGCTTGTTTGACTCAAGCATCATGAAATGAAAACCAGAAGGAAGAAGGAGAAACATGGGGAGATCAGAAAAGGAAGGTATCACTCAACCCTCTCTTCAAACACTCTCTTCTGAGCCACTAGACATTAGGTTTCAAGAGCTTTAGGAAATATTTAGCTAAAGACTACTCCTAATTCAGTGATCCAGCAGGAGAGATAAGCATGTCAGGACTGAGAGGGGGAAAGTGCAAATGCAAAATGAAATTGGAAGCAGGAACGTGGTCTTAGCACCTCCACTATGCTGCACCAGCAGAGCTTAACCAGCCTCTGAGGCCTTAAAAACTTAAGCCACTACTCATTTCTCCTCATCACCTACTCTGGAGCAACATTTCCTAACAGCTGTTTGGGTTTTTTTCCTCCTTCCTACTGGTTTCCCCTTTCTTCTTCTGTGAGAGTTGTTGGGGCTCATTCAGTTTGCAGATTCCACTCAAGGCTGTGCTTCTCATTCAGAACATTTCTACTCTCAAAGGCATTTTTGCCTTTGCCTTCACTTTGAATGAAGACTGTGCAACCTGCATAGCCTTGCCTTTTTTAGCCCCTTCCAATGAGTTTTATTAATTTTTGTTCCTTGCTGCTCCAGCAGATTGCTCTGGGTACTTTCTGCACACATCCACACAACACCAAAATAGCGAATTATGCCTGGAAATCTGACACACATATTGTTAGAAGTTCCTTAAACCTGCATTCCTGCAGTCATATTGTGGCAGCATGCTTCGGAATACATTTCCTGACTCAGGTGACACTCAGCTTTCCCTTCCCTCTTTGATTGCTGGAATATTACCTAAAGCTGTTTAGATGATAGAAGATGTGAGAAATTGAAATCATCTGGAGACAGCTTCTTGTCTGCCACTGCTGACAGATAACATTGCAAGAACTAATTCACTGTTGTTGTTAAGTTCCTGTTACTTTCATTCACATCTTTGCTGTGAAGGCACAGAAGATCCTTTGTCAAGCAGAGTCTAATCAACAGCAAAGGATAAACAGAATATGTAGGAATGGCTTGGTAGTGCTTCAACTGTATGTCCTCCATTTTATGTTTATTCTTTGGGTTTAAATTGTCTTCCTCTCTAAGCCAGAGGTCAAAGTGAAATTTCTTTTATTTATTTTCCCAGTGTGATGGGAGCAGCAGAACGTGGTGGTGCTCCTCTTATGACAACCCTGACACTGCAGACAGAGGCTCAGGCTCCAGCTGAGGCGTGTTTTGGAGCAGTAACAGAGGAAGGCTGAGCCCACTGCTCTCAGCTTGGGAATTGTGGTGCCTTTGGAGCACTCTGGCCCCTGAAAGAAGGGGAAAACTTCAAGGCTCTTGGTTCATTTTATCAGGGTAGGAAATAAAATAGGAAAAAAACAGAAATAAGAAATACAGGACCCCTGAGCCCATGGCAGCAACCCCCAAAACCTCCTTAACCTTGGCAAAACGTGCTGCTTTTAGCACCTAAAAAGGATTTTGTTCTTACTGTGAAAGTATCTGTGCCTCTGTTTAGGCTCTTCCATTATAAATGTAAGACACTGAGGGAGCTGGGAATGAGCAAGAAATCAAATCAACATTTCAACCTCCTGTTTTGGAGCTCAGCACCCAAACTGCCAGTCCTGCAGGGAGCTTGAGGACACACCATTGTTACCAGGAGTCTGGGAAGCCACATCAGGGAAAGACAAATGCACTTCAGTGGTGGAACGTTCAGCAGTTCACTCCCATCCTAATTTTGCAGAAGGACACAGCAATGTCCATTCAAACAGCAAAGTCCTACAGAAAGGAATCAGCTCAGAGCCATGGAGAGACCTCCCCTCTCCATCCTCCCTGGCATGGCTGGAACAAAGAGAATTTATTGTTGTAATCATCCCTCATCATGGGCTGCACGTATCCCTGCACTATTACCAGCATATTCCATAGGCCTTGCATCCCTTTTTCCCTTCCCTAAACTTTTAACCATCTTTTGATTTATAAATAACATCTAAGTTCATATTTCAAAAGCACGCAACCTCTTGGCCTCTATAAAATCTCCAAGAAATCACCTTTACGTCCCACAATGTAGATCCAGAGCATCCAAAGTCTGTTTGCTTGTTATATTAATAGAATTCAGAAAATTGCTCTACAACATTCCTAAAAAAGAGAATCAGCCAAAGTTAGACTTGGCATCTGCACAAGTCTCGGTTATTTTTTGGAATACTTTGACAACACTCTTATGTTATTGTCTCTGGGTTCATTTTTCTGTTCATGTATTCCCCAAAGAAGGAAAGAATGGTATTCCTGTTCTCTGAATAAGGACACATCTTGCTTGTCAGAGAGATTTAATTAATTATTTTCCCTTCTCCTTCTTCAGTTGTTGGATCTTCAGATCAGGAGGTTTCAGGTCCTTCTAAATCTTGCTCTTCAGAGAAACTCATCCTAACTGCCTCAAATAAAGAAACAAGAACAGAGTTTTACCTGCAGAACACACACCTCCAGTTATTGTCCTTTCAGCTGGTTACTGCAGGGAGAGCCTTTGGAGAGCACAGAAAACCTGCTAGGTTCCTAAATCTGATTTGATAACACTGAAAACCTGCTAGGTTCCCAAATCTGATTTGGTAACATTGAAAACCTGAGCTGCAGAGCCCCAGGCTCCACTTGGCTTCACCTGGGTGCACCTGGGGACAAAATAAAGGTGTAGGACGAATGAGGTGACTCCTCCAAAGCTGCTTCTGAAGGAACCCTGCAGTCAATTGAGAACATTTTCATTTTCTTTCTTCCATTTGATCTCCTCAGCAACATATTTTTCATATTATTCCTCACATTTTACTTCCATCTGGTTTCAGCTTTTGATTAGAGACTTGGAAGCTCAGCCTTAACAGCTCAGTGCAGAGACCTGAGCTGCTTCCAGCCATATTCCTCCTTGGAGGATCTTAACTCAGCCGTATGGTTCTTTTTACTGAGGCTGTATCCTCAGTAAATAGTTTGCAACTCTTGGAAAGAGCAAAAACTCTTACAAACAGAGGAGGGGTTTGTTATCCTGGAAGAAACAAAACCTGCAAGACAGATGATACTGACTGAAAGATACTTGCTATGCAAAGTGGCATTTATAGGGGAGCTGCAAATTGCCAGGTTTATCAGACAGGACTCAACACACATTTAAATGTTGGTCGACATCTCGCCAGGAATACAGGACCAAGATTACCCTGATATCTGAGCTCAGCCCAGAGTTCACTGCAGCCACAAAAAACTGACAGGGAAGTTACTGCTCAGAAAAAAAAATAAATAAAAAATGAAAATGTTCAATAATAAGTATTGTTTTGATTGTAAAAATTGTAAAACCACAGAATGGTCTGGGCTGGAAGGGACCTTAAAGCTCATCCAGTGCCACCCCCTGCCATGGCAGGGACACTTTCCACTGTCCCAGGCTGCTCCAGTCCCCAGTGTCCAGCCTGGCCTTGGGCACTGCTAGGGATCCAGGGGCAGCCACNCAGGGATCCAGGGGCAGCCACAGCTGCTCTGGGCACCTGTGCCAGGGCCTGCCCACCCTCCCAGGGAACAATTCCTGCCTAACATCTGATCTAAACCCACCCTATCCATGTCCCTCCCTCTGCAGGATCAGGAGAAGCTGGCAGCCATCAGGGCAGGAAAGGCTGGTGGATGGTCCCATTTTTACACTAAAAAAAAGAAGAAATTACCTTAAAAGCATTAAAACATCCTGAGCCAGAACAACTCTGTGTCTCCCCAGGTGTTTGCAACAGGGCACGACTGTGACACACGACCTGCAGGCACAGAAACACCCAAGAGATGTGGGTGGAAAAAAAAAAGATTTGGGAATGGTGACACTCCCACATCACCTCAATTCTAAAAGAAGTACTTAATTCTCAAGGACCTGTGAAAGTGACAGAAGAAAACCAGATATAAGCCACCATCAGAGGCACCAGAAATCCTTTTTGAGCAGCAGCAGCAACTTTGCAAGGCATCCTTAATCACCACAAGAATCCCTGAGAAGTTACCTGGCCTGGAAGTGCAGGAAAAGGACATTCAGATACTGACTGATGGAATCAAGGAAATGGCTTTAGACTTCCCCCATTTCTGAGCAATCAAACAGGACAGCCAAAGAGAGACAGAAAGCAGGATTCTAATCACAAAGCTATGAAGGAGCAAGTTTCCAGATCCATCCAGCTTTTGTCACTTGGATTTTTTTTCCCTACATTCTAAGCTTTTTTCCTCCATTCTGATACCACCTCATCTGGGCTGTGCTTTTCTATTATTCTTTGCAGTATTTGCAGAGTTCACAGTGAAGACTTGAGACATATGTAGGACATATGCAGGAGATATCCTGGAATGAGCTCATGTTTACTGCTCCAGGAGGGATCAGAGAGCTGAAAGTTGGTCTGGGTTGTCCCCTAGTGGTCCCCACCTCTCCTGGGGAGCAGAACCCCACAGGGGCTGTGAGTGCTGATTGTCATGGTCACCCCCAAACTGGGACCTGTCCACATTACCCTTCTCCCCTGCAGCATTTTCTGCTCAGCTCACAGCATCTCCCAAATTCCTCACTGCAGACCTTCCCTGGCCATTTGCTCCCAGTGCTGCCCGTGGTGATGATTATTCCTACACAAATCCATGATCTTCTGTGCTATAATTGTTATAGCAACTTTTATAGAGGTTTTCCCCAATCTGTCATTTATAATTCGAGTTCTGTCCTCCCTCATTGGCAGCATTTTACAGCTTCGTTGTCATTCATAAATTCCTGACAGAGTTCCCATTACATTATCCAGCTTATGTGAAAGAAAATATTGGCCAACACAACATCACCCAACTTCACTTGATAGGCACTAAGAAGCACAGGGAAGTGGTGCAGGTTATATCACCAAAGACATCCATGGAAAAGGACTGACTTCCAGAAAATTCTCACAGACCTTTACTCACAACCAGCTCGTTCTCTTCAGCCACACATCTCAGAGAAACAACTCCACATCTCAAATCTGAAATGCTGTTTTTCAGTAACAAGTCAAAATTCTGAGTCCAGACCTGTTGCCAACTCTGCCCATGCGCTATTTTTAAAATTTACCTCTTGTCCAAATCAAGTCATATGGCATCACATCAGCTTTCCTCCTGCATGTTTCTCCATGCTCAGAGCACTGTTTTGTAATTTAATTGGAAAGCTGGCAGTTCCAGACATCCTAAATCTCTACACAGTCATCTTCTCCATGTTTGACCTTAGCAACTGGAGGGGCTCCTGTGCTTTTACCAAGAGCTTTGAACGCAGGAGAGAAGTTTTTGTTCTCGTCCCTTCCTCTCTGCCTCAACCATCCTCCAGCTCCATGTGCATCCCAGCAGTTTGGGTCAGACTCACACTAATTGTCCATTGCTCTGTTATTCTTCTTCCCTTCTCTTTTCCTTTCCATATTCTGAGCCCTCTCTGATGCAATTTTAACTGTTTTGCTAAGAGAGCTCCTGTCACGCCACACATGCAGCAGCACAGGAAGCCCAGAAGAAACTGTGGTATTAAGTGGCTTAAGTGCAATTAACTGAAGGATTGTCATGGAAACAATCTAATTTAAGCTAAAGAACAAAGTCATTAGCCTCAGAATTTCACTAAACTTTCATTTCTGTTCTCTATTCCACCCAAAAACACTCAGGAAGGAGGGAGGTCACCAAAAACTTCAAGTCATGGTATTTGCTTAAAAAAAAACCCCAACATAAAATTAATTAAAAAACCCAACAACAACAAAATATATTTGCAACACCTCCACTCAGCAGAAGGCAGGTAATTTCTTCTTATTCCAGACGTAGAAATCTCCTCCTAAGGAGGTAAAATTTATTCAATTTTAAAGGATATGCTCCTTATAGACAGAAGAGTTCCCCTGTACATGGCACTGTTACCATTCAGGAAGGTTATTACAGAATAACTCCTTTTATTACCCATGTGCTCTAAATTCTGATTATTGCTAAACAGCAAAAAAATCCCCTTCAAGATACTTCAAAGAGGAGCTTTACAAAGTGATAAAAATTGGAGGATCTGGATGCTCAGTGTTTCTTATGCCATAAATATTCAGGATATACACGGAAAGCATGGAGGGATTAGATCAATATATCAGTGGTAAAAACCAGATCTCCATCCAGTCCATCCCACTCAGCTTTTGCATTAACCTCATTAACAGGTTGCAAGCATGACCCAATAGTGCTCCAAAAAAGCAAAGCCAGCATCTGCTACAAGGCATCCCGGCCCTCTCCTCATCCATGAGGATGGAAGTGCTCCTGCCTCACTCCCGCCGTGCCTCCCTGCTCCTGGAGCCAGATGAAAAGAGCACACCTGGCATTTGAATGGAATGCAGAGAGGTCTGAGGTGGCTCCTGGATCCTGTGAGGGCTTGTCCAGCTCTCCCAAGGCTTTTTCCTCTGCACAGAGCTTGTCCTCGCTGCAAGGACGTGCCGCACGTGTCAGCCCGTCAACAAACGTGTCCTACCTCACTGCTGGGAGCAGGAAAACTCCCACTGTGCTTGGATTCTCATGAGGAAACACGTACTGAAAGGCACAATTGGTAGGACAGCAATCCAACTGTAGTTTTTTTAAGAGTTGCTGCAGGTGGGGGGTCTCATGAGGAAGGGGAAAGATGAGAGGCTGAGGAACAGCAAACGCAGATAGAAAGGTCACAAAACTGGCCAGCAATTCCCTGTGACTGGAGGAGTGTGATCCACAAAAAAATGGGTGTTCCACAATACATACAAAGAGTCCACGTCCTTCATCAGAAACCTGACTTACCAGAAAGTCTGCAGATTGCCCAGAAATTTAATTGCAGCTCGTAGCTTTGTTTCAGTGATGACAGACTGAAGATGCTGCAAGCTGGAGTTTGGTTGTGCCTGTCGGGGCAAAAGGAGAATTGTTTGAAACTCAGCCATTCCAGTGCCTTCTGCTTCAGTGGCAGCCAGTTCTCCAGCAGTTTGTTTTACAAACACATCATGGTCATCTGCAGGAAATGAATTGTCAGTGGGGCTGTGCAGCAGCACCTGAGCCCACCGGGCTCTGCAAAGGCAGGGAAGGTGCTCAGGAGCTGCTCTGCCAGGCCTGGGCTCCAGGACCTTGAAACGTGGGCCCAGCACCAAAGGTGGGGAAGTCTTGATCCCTGAGAGATCAGAGAATCATGGAATCATTCAGCTGGAAAAGCCTTGTAGGATTTTCAAGCCCAGCCGTTCCCCCAGCACTGCTGTGCTCACCACTGACCCCTGTCCCCAGGTGCCACATCCACATGACTTTGGAACACTTCCAGGGATGGTGATTCCACCACTGCCCCGGGCTGCTGTGCCAGTGTCTGAGCTCTCTTTCAGTGAAAAAAAATTCCCCAATATCCAATCTAAACCTGCCCTGGCACAGTTTGAGGCCTTTCCTCTCCTCCTGTCCCTGTTCCCTGGGAGCAGAGCCTGACCCCTCTGGCTGTCCCCTCCTGTCAGGGCAGAGCCAGAAATTCCTCCTGAGCCTCCTTTTCTCCAGCTGAACACAAACTTCTGTGGGTGTTTGCCACATTGGGGACCAGATCAACATATTAATTTCTTAAACCAAACCTCTGAAAGTGGGTCCTAAGCAGTGGGGCCTCCACTACCTTTCTAGCCGTCAGTATTTATTGTGGATACTTTACAGAAAGGCTGTCAAGTGCTGTTGGTTCCATTCCCACAAAATCAATCATTTTAGGGTATCACACTCCAAATGGGGACAGGAGCAAGACAATTACAGCGGGAGCAAAGAGCAGCTCAGCTCTCCAGATATTTGCTCTGTTTGAATCTAGACCTTCTTTGAAACTCCCAAAGTATCCCACATTTCTGTGGTTGATCCATGTACAAAGACAAAACACTATTGCAATCAGCAATTTTTACTTATTTCCTCCTAATTGCTTACAGTGCCTACAAGCAAAATTTAGACCTGGAAATTCACACCTATTCCCCAACATCCCAATGTTGGGGGAAATCCCTGATTGTTCTACCAACCTGATATTGATAAATCCTGATATTTCCCATGTTCAAATCAGTCCTGGATAAGCTGCTCCTGGATAAGCATCCTACTACTCTGACCTTTAGCTGCTCAAGAAGAAGCAGCTCAAGTGCCCTCTAGTGTGGTTTCAGAACATCCCATCCATGCTCTTCCCAAGTTGTTGGTATGAAATGTGAGGGTTTGTCTTTGGTTTGAAGCATTTCTACAGATCCATAGAAATTCATGACTTAAGCCACTGTGAAAAACAGATTGGCTGCAAAACTGATGGTGATTGTAATTTTTTAATAAAATTGCTGAATGATAGTTATGACTACTTTCACTTTATCCCCAAAATAGCAAAATTTACTCAACATGTCTGATATTTTCATGACCATTATATCAGCTTGTGGAGTGTTGCTGTTATTGGATTGTTTTTCCTGATATAAAAGGGTTTACAGCATCACCATGCTACCAAAAAAGGTACTTCTATTTACTTTTCCAGTTTCTTACAAGCCCAAACTTTTAATACGTATTTACCAAAGTCAATTTTATTTTTCTACCTCCTTCATTTTTAGTGGCTCCAACAAACATTTCCTGAACTGCTCCAGCGATTCTTACTGCTCCATTTGAATTACTTTCCTAGCTGATTCAACCCGAAGAAATTTGGCCCTTTTTAAGCTATTCACAGTCTGAATAATGAACGTGCTGAGATCATCTCGGAGCACATGTTTCTGGAAGCTTTCCTGGCTGGGCTGCACAGGCTTTGAAATAAGCTTCCTGTTTTAGCTAATTCTGATTTAGCTCCAGTCGTGTGCGCACCATGTGAGTGAACAGACTCAGGCACCAAATGGGTTTGTTTTTTCCAGACTGAAGGTGGAGATGGGAAGAGCACAGGCTGGGGATTGATATTGTTTCAGACATCTTGCATAGTAGTGAAATTCTCAGAGCTGACTCGAAAGAAATGCCAGGGAAATAAATGTACGTTCTGGTAGCAGCAATGGCCTGTCCTCTTGATGGGCAGCTGCCAGTAAATGCTAAAGGAAACAGCTTGGGAATGCAAGGGTTGGAATAGGAGGAGTACATTCCCAGTTTGGCCTGCTGGAATTCAGTGATGTTTGTTTTAAGAAGATCAGAAGAAGAAAATTTAGAGTAAGAATAATGGCAATAAGGGCAGGCTGGGCTGTGGGATGGTTTCAAAGGAAGAGCCCTGTCCCTTGGCTCGTGGTTGCACAGATTGGAGCACTGCAAATGGGTCTCTCCAATTCTCCTCTGCACTTCACAGCCAGGCACGAAGACTCCAATACCTTTCCCCTAATTTTTCCTAAACAGTTAATCCTACCCCACTCTTAACAGCCTTTTCTATTGCTCCTTAGACCTGGGAAAATATAGAAGTCTATTTAAAACACTGGCGAGTTTCCAAGCAGCAGCAGCAGCAGCTGTGCTCAGATCGGCTCTCCCTGATGGAAATTTTCTCTTCTTGTACCCAAACAGCATCACACCACGATCACATCAGTGTATTTCCTTCAAGTGTTCCAGCCAGAAGCAGAAAAGCAGCACTCACGTGAATGGGACAGAAAATGAGATTCTCCCATGATTGAAATAGGGATCCATGTGAAATAGGAATTATGTCCTCGTGCTGCCATGGTTTTCCTTTCCACACCTGCAAATATTTTTCCACACTGCAAATATTTTAACAGTCCTGATGAGTGTTTCTTACAGGGGTTAATAGGAACTGAGGAAGAGGAGGAGATTTATAAAACTCAGTGAAGTTTTCTGTAGTTAATATGCAATAAATAGTGATTTTAAACATGGGGCGATTTGACTTAGCATGAAAATAGACATTTTGGTCTTAGTGGCAGGTTCTTGAGATAAACATCAGTCACTATTAGCATCTGATTTCAGTCTTCAAGTCAAAAGTATTTGACTTTTCTACCCAGCTTCACAAACAGTTAAACACCTTTATGAGCTGCCAAATATGTCTGAATTAGTCTGAGTACATTTGCTCTGGAAGGACATTTTGTACCTCTCTGACATTCAGTTACAGATGCAAAGGCTTTGTATAAATAGCACAAGAATAGCTTTGGATACATAATTTTTAAAAGTTCCCCATCTCCTCAGTTCCTCTGCTTTCTAGCAAATTTCCATGGAAGATGGAAAACTCAGCAGTATTTCTGTTTATTTGAGAAGCAAGCGTTCACACAACAAAGTCCATTCTCCCTTCTGTTTTGTCAGTGCAAAGGAGTAACTCAGGGTAAAATTCAGAAAAGCGCTTTGTACCCTCAGTTATTGACTGAGATTCTGTCCTGAGCAGCAGCTCATCCTGCAGGGATAATTTTACATTTAATCAGTGCTGAGGCTCTGGACCCCAAAGTTCCCCCAGTATTGATGGTGGATGTGAAGGAGCTGAGTTAAAACCATTGAATTCAAGGTGCTCAGCAAAGAAATTTACTCCTGGAGTGAGGAGGAGGAGCAGGAGAAAGGCACTGCTGCTGCCAGTTTAACTTGAGTGGAGCCCTTGCCATCCTGTAGCCTGCAGGACAGATCAAATAGCAGAGAAATCTTCCCAAAAAAATCAACAAAAGCATTTATCGTAAACATGTTGTACTGATGATTTCTTTGAACAGAACCCAAAACTTCCCTCAGATAACTGAATTCTGTGTCCAGATTTTCTTCTGATACAACACAGGCAGAGTTTTTCTGTGCCAAGAGAAAATCACATTTCATAGTGAGGGTAGAGCAGGCAGCATGGTGGTGCCCCAGATATAACTATAACCAAATGTTAATCATGATGAACTTTTAAACTCCGTAGTGTTATTTGTCAGTTTGTTTTAAAAGCCGCCCTTCCTGATGGAAAGCCATCAATATTCAGAGAAATAGGAAAATAAATGGGCTTTCTAGGCTTCTTCAGTTCCCTTGTTTTCTTCTGTTTAAATAACAAACAAATTTACATTCTTAAAGGCCATAAACGAGTTCAGATGTCCCTCTGCCTTGGGTGTCAGGGAGTATTTCCCTGTGATACCGAGCACCTGCTACAGTTCATACGTCATCTGCTGCTGCTGTCCTTATACTGAAACTTGAAAAAATGCCTAAACCTCCACCAGTTCCCAGCTTAAAGTAGTTTTGTGGAAGCAGACACTTCTCTGTAAGGATTTCTGCTGTCTCCTGGGTACCCTCTCCACCAGCACAACGGGATGCAAACCCTGCAAGTGCCACTCAGCCCCTGCTGTCAGTGAAATCTTCATCTCCTGCCAGCTGCAGGCAGCTCTGAACTGCAGCCAGGCTCTGCTGGAGGGAGCACACCCAGCAAGGCATCCCTCCCTCCCCGGGAGCTGACCCAGCTCCCAGACCTCACTGGTGGAACTGGTATTTCTCCTGGTGTTGCAAATCAGCCCAGTCCCCGATGGCAGTCGAGCGAAAGCAGAGAGGACGTGGCACGTTTCACCACTCACTTCTCTGATTTCACATTCCAGCCGTGATGCATTTTTTGAAGGACCACAGAAATGTGCAGTTTAAAACCTGTCTAGTAAACTTCCTTGATCCTGAGGCATAAGCTTTGAATTTGAGTAACTTTCTTTTTTTCCACTGCCCTTTGGAGCAGTTTCCTTTTCCTACTTGGCTCAAACAATTTTCAAGTCAAGACAGCAGCACCAGCAGCACCAGCTTGTTCCCTCCTGTGATGCAGACTGTGATTCAGGGCCTTTGGGACCTCCGTGCTGACTGCATGAAATTCCACGTGCCCCCAGGGGATTGCCCCAGGGGCATTCCTGGAATGGCTGACAATGTTTGGAGCTCTGTACACCACCATGGATTTCTTCTCTTGCTATTTTCCAGGCTAAGGGCAGAGCTGCACACCCTCCCCTAGCTCCTAGAATCATTAAGGTTGGAAAAGATGATGGAATACAGCTCAGAGATTAGCAGAGCTTTTTAATAGGCTTTCTGTAATAAACAGTCCAAGAGCACTATGAAATGTCACTCTTAGACCCTTTTATATGTATTAGATTTTAATTCCCTAAAGAGAATGACATTATATGGGAGTAAACCACAAGGCTGAGCTAGGACAAGACTCAAGAACTTATAGTTCTGGGATCACTCCAGTGGCCCAATCTCTGCAGAAAATCTCCACTTTACACTTGTTGTGGTACACGTCCCCTGGACCTGTGGAAGCCTCCTGAGCCCAGAGGCAATGAACACACAGAAGTTCTGGAAAAACAGCCTTTTCCTCTGTTGCTGGGCACTGAGAGCAGGCAGTGTGTCAAGGTGTTCAGTCTGTAAGAATGAGGATTAGAGGGTCAATCCTTCTCACTGGGAAGGCTGTAAATACAGGAGAAATATCCACGTGCAAGGAGGGACCCCCTTCTCCTGGGATCTGCTCCCACTGTAATCCACAGCAGAGACTCTTTGGCCTGGGCAAAATAAATTCATCCCTGTCCAGCTGTCCCAGACCCCCTGTGACTCATCATGGAATCAGTTCCATTCCTCATTTTCCATGCTGACCCAAACAGCCAGATTAGCTCAAAAAAACCTCAACCATCACACATAACAGAAGAATTCCTTCTAATTAAACTTGAGCAACAGTTCTGATAACCTGTTTTTCCTTAGTGTTTTTCACAGTTCGACAGATCATGTTATTATCTTCTAGGCCAGGTTTCCTGGGAAACAAAGCATCTTCTTACTTTTCTAATCCTTCCAGGGAAATGATGCCAAATTAAAACATTTCATGAGCATTCATTACATTTTGTCAGAGATGGTTCATGGATAAATCAACGTCAACTCCCCAGAATGTGCTACTGATTAATGGGGAGCAGAATCAACTAAGCTCGCTTTTTCAAAGTCTACTTCATGTCCAGAGGCAACCAGGGACAAAAGTTCCTCTCTGGAAATTCTGTGTTTTGGTCAAGGAAACTCCACTGCTGAGAATGTGATGTTGCTACAGTAAAAATGTGTGAAAGGGGCTCTTCCCATGGACACCAACTGCAGCTCTTACCACATCACAGAATCCCAGAATGGTTTGGGTGGGAGAGGACCTTAATGCCACTCTCCTTCAACCCCTGCCATGGGCAGGGACACCTTCACTATGCAGGGACACCATCACTATCCCACACCTTCACTAGCCCCAGTGTCCAACCTGGCCTTGGACACTTCCAGGAATCCAGGGGCAGCCACAGCTTCTCTGGGCACCCTGTGCCAGGGCCTGCCCACCCTCAGAGGGAAGGATTCCTTCCCAATATCCCATCCATCCCTGCCCTGTGGCAGTGGGAAGCCATTCCCCTTGTCCTGTCCCTCCCAGACCTTGTCTCTCTCCATCTTTCTTGTCCAGTCCTTCAGCTGGGAGGCCACAATGAGGTCACGCCAAAGCTTCTCTTCTCCAGGCTGAGTTCCAAATCTCAGCCTTCCCTCCCAGCAGAGCTGCTCCATCCCTCTGATCCCCCTGGTGTCTTCTCTGGCCTGGCTCCAGCAGCTCCAGGTCCCTCCTGTGCTGGGCCCCAGGGCTGGAGCAGCTCTGCAGGTGGGGTCTCACCTGAGCAGGGCACAGATGCTGAACTGTCATATGGAAGCTCCTTTCCCTTGGCAAGGGAAGATTCAGTGGGAACGTTCCTCTGGAACACCCACACCTTAGAGGCTGTGCAGGCTGTGCCTGTTACAAGAGCCTGCAAACCAGGTCATCCTCTGTTCCTGCCCACCAAAATCACACACACTGTGATCTTCTGGGTGAGTGGCAGGCACCACTCACCTGCACCTTGCAGAGAGACTCAGCAGGAAGAGCTGCTGAATCCAAATGGGATTGTGCAGCTCACGTGTATCTGAGTACAGAGAA
This sequence comes from Hylia prasina, assembly GCA_013397195.1. Classification (NCBI taxonomy): domain Eukaryota; kingdom Metazoa; phylum Chordata; class Aves; order Passeriformes; family Sylviidae; genus Hylia; species Hylia prasina. The sequence continues at coordinate 209,481 of VYXD01013265.1, read as the reverse complement.
ACCAGGCCAAAAGCAGAAGGAATCTGCAAAGACAAAATATAACTGGTAATTGGATGAACCCCTCTCATTTTTTTAGTGAAGAGCTGGAAGGGGACTCAAAACACCAAGCTGGGACTGGGAAAGACTTGCAGGAACACAACAGAAAAGAAAATTTGGTGTTCTTCTACCTTCCTTCCCACTTTGGCCTTTAAGGGGTGATGCTAGAAATAATATCCAGATCATGCTTGCTGTAGAAATGACAGGATTCTGGGATTTTACACTCTTGCAATGTATTTTCTGAGAAGCAGCTTTCAGAGACAGGCTGGGATTTGAAGCACAGCGTATTCTGAATGCTCCTGAAAAAAAGAGAACAAGGCCAATGCATTTGCCAGGGCATCCAACCAGTTCTCAACAGCCCTGTATGAGCTCTGCAGACTGACCCAGCATGCAAGTGCCTGATGCAAAGCAAGTAAATATATCGAAAAAAAAAATAAAAGCGTGGAAGGAAACAAAGGAGCAGACGATTTGCCCAGACACTTGGAGAAGTGCAGTCCCTTCTGACCTCCTCTGTATTCCAGGGAGCAATTCCTGAGCTGCATTCAGAGACAGAGACAGGGTTGCCAGGCCCAGAATTCCGGCAATTACTCGGTGGAAATGGAAACAGCCACACAGATGCCAAAGGTATGATGCAAGTTTCATTGTCCCTGGAAGAATGGGAGTCCAGTATGGGTTTGGGGCTGTTTGCTTGGAATTTAAAATCAGTAGTAGCTCCACATAAATAAAATATCTAAGTCAGGGAATAAGATTATTTTTATTAAGGAAGCTCCTCCTCACTCCCTGGCTGATGTTTCTCTGAAGAGCTATTTTGGACCCTGAACAGGGAATTTGAGCTTATCATGCATACAAGCAGCTGAGAAACAGGAAACAGACAGGACAAGGGGGAATGGCTTTAAGCTGCCAGAGGGCAGGGTTAGATGGGATATTGGGGATAAATCCTTCCCTGTGAGGGTGGGCAGGCCCTGGCACAGGTGCCCAGAGAAGCTGTGGCTGCCCCTGGATCCCTGGAAGTGCCCAAGGCCAGGTTGGATGGGGTTTGGAGCAGCCTGGGACAGTGAAAGCTGTCCCATGGCAGGGGTTGGCACTGGGGGTCCCTTCCAACCCAAGCCATTCTGTGATTTTATTCTTTAATTCTGTGAATTCTGAACAATCCTCTGCAGAGCTAAGAAACACTCATAGGAGTTTTGCTGTTCATAAAGTATAAAATTGGATTGTGAACCACTTAGGAAACAGCCAAACACTGGAAAGAAAAAAGAATATTGTGCTCTCCTGATATCTGAAAGGTTAATGAGTTGCCAAAGAACCATTTGGAACATTGAATAACAGAGGAAGGGTAGGTCAGATCTGGAAGGAAAATGGTAAAATTCACCCCTCCCTCACCCAAATACATTTTAAAATATTTTAATTCTCAACTCAGGATGATATTTATGGGAATAATAACTCGGGCTTTCTTTTAGTAATTGCAATTAAACAGCACTTGCTCTAGCATGGACAGCTTCTTATCCATCTGTTACTAAAAATACAAGTAATTCCAAGTAATTCCATGTGTTTAGCAGTATCTGAACACCTAGTGCTATAGTTGGATAACACTTCCTTGAAAAGTTTCCTAGCATGGTCTGAGTCAGAAAGTAACCAAAATCAAATAGTTTTTGCCCCAGAATCTGCATAATTTAAATCTAACTGCAAAGAAATTGCCAGAGTTGAAGCCTGTTACAAATATCCACATGCTTGTTTCATCCAAGAACCTCAGGGGGGAAGGACACTTTGATAACAGAAGGGTCTTTAATATCAAAAGCAATAAAATCCATGGATTTTGAAGGTGGACATGTTCAAGGTGGAAATGTCACTCTTCCCAGCAAACAGGACTAACTACAGAAGCTCATGGAATAATACAGTGAATCGTCTACCAAGCAGATGCCTGCTTCACAATCTGACAATCCTACTGACACAAATTCAGTGCCTCTCTTCTTCCCTTCGCGGTATTGATTTGTTCCAAGTAGGGTACGAAAGGAAAACACCGATGACCTTTGTTAGGACCAGTGTCCACGACTGGTTCTGGGTGCTGGCTGCTCATCCCAACCTCAACCTCTTTGCTGCCGGTGAGCCCCAAAATTCCAGCTGAGAGTCCCAAAATTCCAGCTGGGAGTGCCAAAATTCCAGCTGGGAGTCCCAAAATTCCAGCTTGGAGCCCCGAAATTCCAGCTGGGATACCCCAAATGCCCTCAGGAATGCCAGATTGCCCCGGGAACTCAAATTCCAGCCGGGAGTCCCAAAATTCCGGCTGGGATACCCCAAAATTCCAGCTGGAATACCCCAAAATTCCGGCTGGAAATCCTGAAATTCCAGCTGGGAGTCCCGAAATTCCATCTGGGAGTCCCGAGATCCCAGCTGGGAATCCCAAATTCCGGTCTGGCTTTCCCCAAAGCCCGCGGGATCAGCGAGGCCCGGGCGCGACCGGAGCTGCTCTGGCCATGGCGGGAATGGGAGCCATGGGCGCGCCCGGCCGCCAGGGGGCGCTGCCGCCCGCGGCATGGCCGGGCCGTGAGGGCCCGGGCGGGAACGGCGGCGCCTTCCCGGAGCTGAGGGACGTCCTGGGAGCCGCGAGGGTCATCCATAAAATAATTCCTGCCCTGCACAGACAGCCCCAGTCCCACCTGGGGCATCCCGGGAGCGATGTCCAAACGCTCCTGGAGCTCTGGCGGCCTTGGGGCCGTGCCCGTTCCCTGGAGAGCCTGGGCAGTGCCTGAACCTTCTGGGGGAAGAACCTTTCCTGATCTCCAGCCTGACCCTGCCCTGACCCAGCTCCAGCTTTTCCCTGGGCCCTGTCCTTGTCACAGGGATCGGAGCTGTCCCTCCGCTGCCCCTCGGGAGGAGCTGCAGCCTGCGATGAGCTCTGACCTCAGGCTCGCTCATGTTGAACAAACCAAGNGAGCTCTGACCTCAGGCTCGCTCATATTGAACAAACCAAGTGCCCTCAGCCGCTCCTCGTGTGGCCCCTCCAGACCCTTCACCGTCCTCGTGTCCCTTCTTCGGACACTCTCCAACACTTTTATATCCTTCTCATGCTGTGACACCCAAAACTGTCCCCAGCCCTGGAGGCGAGGCAGCTCCAGCCCAGAGCAGAACGGGACAATCCCTCCCTCAGCCAGGCCGTGATGCTGTGCCTGGTGGCCCCAGGACAGGGATGTCCCTCCCGGCTCCCGGCACACTGGCTCACATCCGACCTGCCATCGCCAGGACCCTTTTCACTGCCAGGTGCATTTCCACGGCGCTGCTTTCCAGTCTCGTTCCCCACTCTGTTCATCCAGGGTGACCAGGTCCTGCACCTGTTCAGGTGCAGAATTCAGCACTTGCCCTTGTAAAACTCCTCACGCCTGGCGACTGCCCAGCCCGCACATTTATCAACATCTCTCCGCCTCCGAGGGAGTCAACAGCTCTTCCCAGTTCCGTGTTGTCAGCAAAATTCCTCAGTATCCCTTTGAGTCCTGACCCGAGTCATTCATGAAGACACTGCAGCCCTAAAACTGAGCCCAGCAGTGACTTTTTGCCAGCCTCAGGTAACCCCTATGCCCCCAACCCTGCCTGAACCCCCCAGGCACCTGAACCTGTGCGACACCTGGGCAGTGCCAGAGGAAGCTGTGAGTTGCCATCCCTAGAGAGACGCCAAGAACCACGTGCTGAAAAGCAGCACCTGGGGATAATTAATTAATCAATTGCAAGAATTATGTGTGAAGGAGACCTACTACTTATGAAGGCTGAATGCTCCATTCCTACACTTTTAGAGAAAATCAGCATAAAAATTACCAGAAAAATACCGAAGCCTAATAAAAGATTTTTTTAAACTGTTTATGTTGCCATCACAATCCAAGGCAAAACCGCTTCCTTGTTTTTCCTCTGCTTCAAATGTATCAGAGGATAATGAAGACTTTTGCGACTGTTTGATGCATCTCATTGTCATGGAGTGATTTTGATTACTCAAATGCATTCATGCTTTTGTTATTTTAGAAGGAATACATTGGACCTGGTAGGTTAAGACCATCTAGCAGAGACCATCATGGAAGCAATAAAAAAGGAAATTGTGGGGTTTTACTCTGAGTTATAAGGTAGATTCAATGTTTCTTTTAAAAAACCAAACTACTAAACCAATAAAGTGTATTTCATTGCAAATGGAATAAGATATTCTTATTTAAACTGTTCGGTATTATTTTTCCAAAATGTGGCCAGACTTTAATGCAACTGAAAGCGAAGAGCAAAGTGGGTGAAAAAGGAAACCACTTCCAACATCCTTTGGTATTATTGTGTCGTTAGATGCGTGTAATTTGAAATAATGACACCAAACATCTTTTCCCACACATTTGTGCATGGTTTCCATACACACCTCAGGGAAA
>VYXD01013265.1:192114-202256 GCA_013397195.1 Hylia prasina | reverse complement strand
GCTCCCGGCTTCTGCTCGCTCGCGGGGAAATACAGCTCTGCCTGGGAAAGCACCGGCTCGGTGTAAGATGACATTGCCGAGCAGAGACAGCATCAGTCTAAACTGATCATTTAAAGTAGCGATCATTTCCCCGGCAACCACGCGGCTGCAGGAGGAGGCTGGGAGGGGTTCCCCCAGTGCAGTGCAGTGAGCAGAACATTTCACAGCATCACGGTGCTTTTTACTAATGTCATTGCAAATAGGGAGCCAACAGCTGCTACAAGTTCATCCTAAGGCAAAGTCCTCGCGTCCCCCCCAAGAGATTTAGGGAATGCTGTGTCCATTCTTCCCTCATTGCACCTTTTCAATAGTCTCACAGTTCCACGCAGCTGAATTCACGCTTTCTCTTCTCTCACTTTCCCTCATGCTCTGTTCTCCCTTCAGCTTTCCAGAAAACAACAGCAATGTTATCTTCTTAAATGTCTTTTTCTTTCCTTCTGATTCACTGGGGTCTGTTTAAAAGAAGTCACAAAGTCATCCTGTTCAGCCTCTCTGGACCAAGCAGTTTTGGGCTTTTGTCTCCTTTATGCTTGAAGCACAGTTCAACCAAAGGCTGTTCCCTCGTGGTGACAGCGCTGCGCGCTCCGGGGACACAGTGCTGCTGTGCTCGAGCTGGAGGGGCAGAGTGATGCTGCCCAGCTGCAGCTGCAAGGCAGCAGAAGGACAAAGCTTTGTGTTATTTGTTTCTCAAAAGTGACAAGTACTGTGTTTTGTTATCTGCCTTTTCACTGAGATGGAGGGAACCATCTCCTCAGCTGGCTGGGACATTCATCCCGAACTGCCAGGGGCACTCCACAACCTGGAGAGGCCCTGGCAGCCCAAGGGTGCCAGCAGGGAGGGAGGTCCCCATGCTGTGACAGGGTGGCAGGGGACCCTCACCCTCTACTAGGACACATCTGTGAGGAAAGCTGGGATCCCGAGCTCTCCAGCTGCACAATTGGCTGCTCTCTTGACTTGTGGAGCTGTGCCAAGGAATGCAGGACAGGTTAGGGGAGCGCCGTGCCAGGCTGGCACCCACATGGGAAGCAGCAGGTGTTTGTGAGCCTTGTCCAGGTTGTGCAGGTGCCACAGACTGAGGCTCTGGGCCTGGACAGCAGCAGGACACTGCCTGCTCCTGAGGGATGCTGGAGCTGCCTGCAGGACACACAGCTCTGCTCCTGAGGGATGCTGGAGCTGCCTGCAGGACACACAGCTCTGCTCCTGAGGGATGCTGGAGCTGCCTGCAGGACACACAGCTCTGCTCCTGAGGGATGCTGGAGCTCTCTGACAGGACACACACCTCACCTCCTGAGGGATGCTGGAGCTGCCTGCAGGACACACAGCTCACCTCCTGAGGGATGCTGGAGCTCTCTGACAGGAGACACAGCTCTGCTCCTGAGGGATGCTGGAGCTCTCTGACAGGACACACAGCACTCCGTGGCAGGCTGATGATCTGTCTGGCATATGGTGTGGCTGAGACCTGAAGAAAGACCTGTAGATCTTTCCCCTCAAACATGCTGTGACACTGCTTCTTGACCTAATCTTGTTCACTTTAAAGGGAATTTTTCCTTGCACTTGACAGCATCTATGACTGGTTTGTAATTTATGTGATCCAAGATATCTACCCAGTAACAATCCTTGTACCTCCTAGTTTTGGTGGAGGTCCCCTGCCTCACTCCATCTCTCATGACAATTCAGGCCCAGTTTTGATGATTAAATGACTGACAAGATTTGAGAGTCACTAGTAAATTCAGAAGCACCACTACACTGAAGAGCTGAAAAAAAGAAGTACATTGCACTGCAATAGAAATTTGTTGTTATCAGTCCCTGGCAAGTGCTGCATGAATTTCCTGACGGTGCAGTTCTGAGCTGTGGGATTTCAAGAAAGCACAAGGTGCCAAGACACCCCTGTGATGCTCCATCCGTTTGTCACTGCAGCCCTGACTGCTCTGTTTGTGTTGCAGCTGGCAGGATTGGCTGTCATTGCCTTCGGGCTGTGGCTGAGGTTTGGTGGGCCCATGGCAGAGTTTGCTACAGACAAAAAGTCCCCGGAGCTTTTCTTCATGGGTAAGTTCCAGTGCTGGGAGGCAGCAGCCTCCAGCCTTGGTTGCATCCTGGGGCAGGTGACACACCTTACACGGTGGCTTATAGGAAGGTCAACATTTCCTGGGCTGACTTATACAAAACTGGATATTCTGGTGTTGTGTGCCATGTGTGTGATGGCTTTTGACCTTTCTCTGCTTGGCATCCACTTCCTTAGGCCTAACTAATCTCTTCTCCTGGATTAGATCCAGTCCCCGCATATCCTAAGTGAATTGTGCTAATACTCTCAGAATAGAAGGTGAGACAGGTCAGAGACTTGTGGGGCTCACCAGTATATCCCTCCAGAGTTTTCTGTGCAGCTGCCAGCCAACAAACAAATGTCCTTTAAGAATGTTCCCAGAACCAGGACAGCAGCAAAATTCTGCTCAGCAGTTCTCCCTGTGGAGACCTCAGGGGGACTGAAGTGTCAGAGCAAATCCTTCCACAGCTGAAAAGTGAACCTACCTGGTGTTCAGTCATCTCAGGAGCTGTTTGTCCAACCTGGGCAGGAATTAGCTAGTTCCTGTGCTCACAGAATTGGGGTTAGTCGTGTCTAATTTTAGCATTTAAGATAACTTTTTTTGTCTCTGGGATTTCCAGGTGGATTTTTGGGAAATGCCACCTGTGTTTCTTATCTGTAGATACCCTTAAATAGCAGCTGGCTGAGACTGCCAGCAACTGCAGCTCTCTGTCACTGGCAACTGTAACATACCTTTACACCAGAAAAGTTGGATTTTTTGTTTATTACATCACCCCTGGAGATGGACCCAGTAAAATCCCATTGGTGCAAACATTTTTGCACAAATGCCACGTGTGAGTGAATACCTGGTCCTGCCCTGGCAATCAAGCCACTCTGACGGGGTGGAAGGACTGGGAGCTGACCAGATGTGTCCTGCAGCAGCTATCCATCACTCCAAGACTGTGCAAGTACTTTAAATACCCCAATTCTCCCTGAGACTGACTCAGATCCACCACAGCCCCAGGCCCAGGTGTCTTTAACATCTGCAGCCAGGCTAGAGGCACAGAACTGGCTGTGCTGCTGTGGGAATGGATGGGGAGAATGTTATGTCCAGAAGTGTTTCCGTGGGATTTTGTGAGGCTGAATAAAACCATTCAGATGAAAACATTGTTTGGGACCTGAGGGTTATTGTAAAACACCCTGCAGCACCTCCACAGAGAGCCAGGAAGTATGATTTACTTTTTCTCTTGCATCTGAGCTGCTATGACAGCAACATATTAGATCACCAACTTCATTTCCAGATCCAGTTCATACCTGCTGAATTCCCTGTGCTGTAGATTGGAATGCTTCCCTGCCTGATCCACTTATGTTTGTCCCAGGAGAGCAAACAAGACTGAAGGATGTTCTGGCCTTCAAAATCAAGTGGTGCTGGTTTGTTGGAAGGCAGAAAGTGCTACATCCTGTGCTGTGAATAAGCACCACAGCCTGGAACACACAGTGTAAACAAGATACTCTTTGGTGCATGTGTATTTAAATCTCCAAAAGATGTAGCCTGCTTCTGCCCTGTATAGAAATCACAAAAGTTGTTCTAAGTTGTTAATTTTGGGAAGTCCTGGGGAACATTCTTGTAAAAGTTTCATCAGACACCATGACATTCAGCTCTTGGGTTGCCACACGTATTTATAGAGCTGCCTGTTGAAATATGTAACTGTGAGAGGAAGTGCTGAGGAACAGGGCACAGAGATGTTCACAATCTTTTAAACTTGCACTTTGGACTGAATTCTAAAGCAAGGGTTTTGCCCCTTTTTGTAATAGGCACTGAACATTCCTGTGAAAGAAAACCAAAGAGTTTTCTGCTGCCCTCCCTCCCTCCCTCCCTCATTCCAAATCCTGCTAAATGCTGTTGTGACTCCTGAGCATCTGGTGGCACAGCCGTGCTGAGGCTGTCAACAGTCTGGGACCAAGGCCGTGGCAAAAGCACAGTGAGAAGTTCAGTCACAGTGGGGTTTGCAGCAGACAGAGCTGCGTTTGAAGGTCATGCTGAAGAGCTTTCCCTCTCTAGGAGATTTCAGCTTGGAGTCCCCCTTGGAAGTTGTGTATTGGGCCTTTCTCAGAGTCTCTGGGACTGTTGTTTATTTGGCTCTGTGTGTTTGCTCTCCAACATGCCTTCTGGGTGGCAGCCAGGCTTTTGCATAGGAATTCTTAATATGGAACACTGTGCAGCACACCAGGAGCAGCTGCCCTGAGGGCTGAAAGAGAAAGCAGTATGACTTGAAATATCAGCATATAGCTATACATCCAAAAATAATTTCTTTATCTCTGTTCCACTGATGGATTTTGTGGTTCCTTGTGATAACCCAAGGCCCTGTCATCACATCAACTTTGTGTCAGTGCTTGGAACAACAGTGCAGGTGCATTTGGAGTTTGCTGTGTAGGCTGAGACACTCTAGAATCACCATCTGCCGAAAAAACAGTTGATTTTCTTTCTTCTAAAGGGCAGCACATTCTGCTCCTTCTGTACCTGGATTGAGCTGCCAGCTGAATCTAACCAGCTTCTCTCTTCTCCTTCCTTGTGATTGTTTTTTTCCTGGATCTGAAATGCTGGGTTAGTGTAAAATAATTGATAATTCTATCCTTGCATTTTCCATTAGGGCAGAGCGAGTCTCCTTAAATAGCCCTGTTCTTTACCAGCAGTCCAGCTGTCTTTTCTGCCCCTGGAATAGTTCGGGCCATGACTTGGCAACCAGGCCTGTTCATCTTTTCCAGCCACTGAGATGTTTGTGTTGGTTGGAGAACAGCTTACAGGCAGCAGTGCTGTGGGCAAGCACATATGTGTTCCTAGCTTTCTGTTGCTTGTGGTTTTGTGTTTGGTGATCCATACTCCCCGCTGCAGTTTGCAGTGAAAAACCTAAAACAGAAAAGGTTGGAATTGGAACTCTTTGACCCACGCAGTCTCCAACCATTTTACCAGACATATCTTCCACTGGAGCAGGCTCCTAAAATTGGACATCCTTTCCCTGCAGCTCCCCAGCTTTTGGAGTTACCCCTACAATGGGATATATTTTTATGTTACTCCATCTCACAGTACAGTTTTTGTGCCTGTGCTCCAAGTGGTGAAGCAAAACTGTGGCTTCCCTGTTCAGCTGCAGTTCAGCTCTGGTAGAGTTCACAGATCCCTCTCTTAGCTGCACTTGAGAGAGAAAAAAAAAAAATGAAAGAAAAAAGGATAATTTCAGCAAAGGTTCATAGCTGGCAGATACCTTTTTATCTGAGTTGTCTGTGACACTGCACTGATCACATGGAGAAAAGATCTGTAGAATTAAGGGAATTCCCTTGGATTGCTCATCCTTATGGAGACTCCTGTACCAAGACTGGGAATTTTTTTACTGAGCAGGAAGGTCTGCAACAGTCAAAAGGAAATAAGATGCTTGTGGGAACTCAGGGTGTCAGCATTGCTGTCTCACAATTAATTGGTCCTTAATTAATTTCTTGAAGTAGTGCTGTTCTTAATTCTGAGAATAACTAAATTTTGAGAATAACTAAGTAGTACAGACCAAGCGCTGCTGAGTGCAAGTAGAGCACTTGTGGAGCAACAACTGACATGGGGACTCTTTAAGGATCAGTTCCAGACTCCCGTTCTTCCATCTCTGCTTTTGGTGGACAAAGGGCAACAAGCAGGACAAACTGCATTCCTCAGACATGAAAGGCAGAAGGTCCCATCCCTGCCAGCACCAATAAAAGTGTATGTACTCAACAAACCCCCTCAGGAATGGTAACAAAACCTGATGAATGCAAACAAATCCGTCTGGGTGGCTCTTTCTCAGCCCTGAAATGTTGCTTCTCCTGCACAGCTGTTCTCCTCACAACCCTCCTGCTCTGTTCTCTTTGTTTCAGTCCCATGATCAGATCTGTGGATCCATCAGGGCCAAAACAGCTGTGGACAAAAGTTTTAGGGTGATTGTGGCTTTTTCTTGGGGTCAGTGAGAGCAGGAGTGATGCTGCTGGCTTTGAAAGGTACAGTTAGATGGAGCGTGCCTTAGGATATGAAGTCATGTCTGGAGCCGAAGGATATTAGTAGTTTTTCTCCATAGCATTGGATGCCCATACAAACAGGAGTTGGCTGGAGTTCCATCCATGTGAACTGCAGTTCTCTGCTCCTGTGCCTCACTTCGTTCAAGTTCTACTCATGTATTTTGGAGTCGAGCACTATACCCTTAGTCAACAGAATTTTCTCTCCTAAATCCACCACCTCTCAAACTCTACCAGCCTTTAAAATGAGAGCTTTTGGCAAAGCAGCCCCTGTGTAGATGTGAAACCACAAGAAGAGCATTAAATGATCCTGCCATCATGAACTGGAGAGGCTTTTAGTCTTACTTAAGACTTAAGCAATGCATTTGTCTTTCTTCCTATCATCTTGTGTGCAGCGTTCATTTTCTGCCACTCAGGAAGAGTGTTTTAGAAAAAGCTGATAGTGGCCCTTTCCTGCTGCACTGGAAATTGGCTTTAAAAATATGACACCACCACTACCAACCCCTGAGAAAAACTTACTTGAAATGAAAGTTGTTCTAAAGGCCTCAGTCTCTGTTCTGGATCACAAAACCTTGCAGCAGTTCCTAAGAGTCAATATTCCCCCTGACAGAATAAAGGCAATTCTGACCAAACGAGCTAATTTAGCCTAATGGAACAATCTGTCCATCTGCCTCAGGGTGATTGCTGTATATTTGCAAGATGCTGAGGTTCAGGAGGCTTTTTTTTCTTTAATCACTTAAGCATGATAATGCACTTTATGCCTTTTGCCCATTAAATTGTCCTCCTGGGTGACTTCTCCCACCCTTCTCTCCCTGCTGTAGTTGTGTAAAAGGCAGCCAGCCCCTGCCCACAGCAGCAGCTGCACCCACAGTTACCCCATTTCCTTCCCCCCCTGGTTCCTGCTCTCTGGTGGCACTGACCTGACTGCTGAGCCCTGCCAGTGCCAGTGCCAGTGCCCAGGAGGGCTCCAGGAGTCCCTGTGCTGCTCTGATGCCCAGGGCTGCTCCAGCAGCTTGGAGCTCTCTGGAAAGAGTCACCTGCAGGAGGTGACGGGATAAACCTGCCCCTGGTCCTGCAAGGAGTAAAGGGATCAAGGTGCTTCCCATCCCTGGATGCACCCAGGACCTGGCTGGTTAATACATTAATTAATACATAAATGTATTAACCTCAGGGAGTGCTGAGGCCCTGGCACAGGGTGCCCAGAGCAGCTGTGGTTGCTCCTGGATCCCTGGAAGTGCCCAAGGCCAGGCTGGACTGGGCTTGGAGCAGCCTGGGACAGTGAAGGTGTCCCATGACAGGGAGCTGGAACTACATCATCTTTAAGGGCCCTTCCAACCCAAACCATTCCATGATTCCTCTTGTTGGAGCAGCACCCCACACTCCAGGTTTGCTCAGGCTCCTTTTTCATTCAGTCTCTTCAAAAGGAGCTCTACATGCTCTGAAGCAGTTTCTACATAACAAGCAAACCAGTATAACCCCTTATAACTCCCATAAAGGAAATGTCCTGTGCTGTTTCACTCTGACAGAGCTGTAAATACATTTGGACTGTCCACTTTGAAGCCATTAAGAGGGAAGCGTTTTGTCTGCTGGAAAAAAACCAAAGCAGCAACCAAAAAGCCCTCAGGATCCTTTTTGTGGTGTGCCAGTTCAAAAACATCTTCAGGAGGGTTTGGATTGAGCTAGCTCATGCACACACAGGATTATCCAGAGTGATCTAGACAGGATTGCCGAGAATCATGAGATTTCAAAATACCAAATGACTGTTACAACGGCAGAAGAAATACGGTATCAACAAAGTGATGCAAGTGGTAACATAATGTAAGCAGTACAAACACTGACAGACTTTAAATTAGCTACAACCACACATGAACATGATCTTAGACTCACTATCAGTTGCTCTTGACAACAAAGTGCTTTGCTTACTGCAGTCAAACAGGTATATAAATGTGAGGAATTATGAAGAAAGGAAATGGGAATCCAACTGAAAAGTCTTAACCTCATTGTGTACATTTCCAGTGCACTCAGTGTCCTGAACTCTGTGGTTCTAGTCCAAAAGGATGTAACAAAACTAAAAAAAAAAGTACCAAGACATTTGGCCATACGGTTCTGACCACCCTGTGTGCCCTCGGGAGGAAGTTTTTCCACACTGTTCACATCATTAAATTGTAGAATCCATTGCCAGGGGGGTCTGTGAAGTTCAGCCAGGGTAGGACAGCTCCAGCTGGCACAGGTGTGTTGGTGACACCTGAGTTCAGAGCAGTCTGTGGGGGTGACAGACACTGACAGAGCCTTTGGGAACAGCTTTGGGAACACACTGCCTCCAGTGAATCTGGGCCATAATTCTTTAGGGTTCTGGGATGCATGTGAGCAAGATTTGTAACAAGGGCTGGTCTTCTGGGGGAAAGGGAGGAACTGGGATGTTACATTAGAGTAAGGCTGCTTTTAAATTGAAATTCAGGATTTGTGCATCGGCAGAAGCCTCTAAACTGACTGGTGCCTGTAATGCTTTTGTGGTTCCAGGAAGATTAACCACAAAACCCCTGCTGAATTCACACAGGACAATTAATCAGATACATCCATTATGCTCAAATTAAGGGTATGCTCCACTTCTCCAGAAATTCATGCCACTTTAGAGGCCTCTGAAGCTTTTCTCCAGTTCTGTAAATGTATTTTATAAATAAATATACAATGGAAATTTCTATAACAAGCCTGTTTCAGGAGTTTGGTGCCACACACACAAACTGTCCCTGTCTGGCTGTTTTTTCCCAACTCCTACGTGTGTTTCTCATATTTTCCAGGAGTGTGTCTGTACTAGAGGTTCCTTGGTGCTCTCCTGAGGGCTGGAGAGCCTCAGTCCTTCCGTGGAGGAGGACATCTGCCTCCCGGGCTGCAAGGAACACACAACCCCAGGAAAATCCCTTCAGGCCCTGTCTGGATCCCAGGCTCTGCTGTCACTGCTGCTGGGTCCCTCACCCCAGAACAGAGCTGCTTGTTCTCTCCGTGGAGTAGGAACAGTTGGGGGTTTGTTCAGTGTTATTTACTCAGCCCAAAAGAGAGCAGAAAAAAAAGGAGAATTATTTCAAATGGAAAGTGCCCATAGCAGCCAGGTAAACAAGAAACCCATGTGAAATAAAGCCAGACAGAGACAGGGTGTGTTTGTCTGCTCCTGCTCTTTGCAGTAGGCTCCAGGCAGGGATTTGTGCCTCAAACCTTCAGTAAGCCTTGGGGAAAAACAAATAAACAAACAAAAGTAGCTCTGGGAGTGGGTTTTCTTCCAGAGTCTGAAATTAGACCTCTTCCAACCCAGGCTGATCCTTCCCTCAGTCTTGATATACATAAAAATATATTGCAGCCAGTAGCTATAAAATTCCATCCTTCTATCTGGTCTAAACAGATGGAATTTTGTATCATTGCTACTCACGGAGGTTTTGTTCACTCAGAAGTAACACACAGAATCCCTTGATCCTTTTTAAGGTGCTTTTTCAGGCTTGCAGATCTCCTGTCTCCAATTACAGCCCAAGAAGGGATGTGTCCTTATATCCAGAGGAGAACTACCTTGGGGAAGAACTCTGTGCCACGAGCACTGAGGCTGACCCAGAGACCTGCTGGGTTGTGGATTTGCCATCCTTCACTACTGGGGGCCACAGGATGCTTTGAAACTGCCAGCTAACATTTTAATTCCCCTTGTAATTGCAAAGCAGAGTCTGCTAGAAAATGGGAATCCCTCCTGTTGGAATTTTCAAAGGGAATACCCCCATCTGACAATTTCCTTTCAGGAAAGAATGATTTTCCCCATGGGATGAATCAAAAAATCAAATGTACAGAAAAGCTGCTGCTTTATGGCTTTCCAAATTTGTCTTTGCAAACTAAAACAATGGCAAGAAGAAGGGGCTTCCCCTCTTACACCCACTAAGTTACAGCCAGAAGGGAAATCAATTTGTTATCAGGTGTTCTATCACTTGACTCATTGCTACATCTCTAAAAAACTGGGGTGGGGGGTTGTCAGCACAGCAAAACAAACCACACCCCAAAACCTCAATATTTCCCCACAAAA
>VYXD01013265.1:161337-192093 GCA_013397195.1 Hylia prasina | reverse complement strand
AAAAAAAAAAAAAAAAAAAAAAAAAAAAAAAAAAAAAAAAAAATTGAAGAGAATAGGTTCTGTCCAAAAATCCCCAGTCCTGTGACACGTTGTTTTTGATCCTCTTGTGGTTACAAAGAAGCCCCAGTTTCCTCCAGAAGCCCCTCAGTAATCAGTGCACTGGCTGTGTCTGCCTAAATCAACCGATTTTCTGACAGATTGGCACATGGATTTTAATCTTTGGAATGTGCCTCTTTATCCCTTTGCATTCAGGGGCTGAGTCTGACCTGTTTGTGGGCCCTAAATGCAGGTGGAATAACTATTCCAAGTGTGGGCAATCACAGATGGCAGAGCTCTGTCACTGGGGCCAGTTTGGCTCTCCTCGGTGCCACAGCAGCATTCCTGCTCTCTGCATTCCCTGCTCTCTGTTTAGGTGCCAAACCTCCTCTCCTCTTCATGAGCACACACAGACCAAAGAGCAGAATTGCAGGAAATGAACAGAGGTGAGAGGAAAAAACTCACAAAGGCCACAAACCTTTGCTTCCTTTCTACCTTTTTTTTTCCCTTCTGCCGCACAGAAAGCTGCAGCTGGACAGTCTTCTCATCATTTTCCACTCATCAAAACAAGCTCTCTACCCTGACCTGACTCACACACTTCTTTTTGCCATGGTGAGCTTTGTGGTGAATTTTTTGTGTCAGTTTGTAGCTCTCAAACCTGTTCCATTTTGTGGCTATAAACTGATTTTTTTGTTCTTGGTTTCCCTGCTGTGCTGTAGATGCCAAGTTGGAGGCCATGCCAAGGCTTTGTATTTTACAATGGAAGTGCTGATGAATAATAGAAGCTGATTAAGGCTTTCCATCCTGCGTTTTGGGAAGGAATGGGTTTTAGTGAAGCTGAGGTACTTCTGAAACTGGGTGCTATTGCAAGGAAAGGTGTGATATTAACCACCAAATGTCTGGATTTGCACTGCTGACCCTGACAGCTCTCAGTGCTTGATGGCTTTAGGTAAGGCTGGGATTCCAAGGACTGTGTGCCAGACATTGTCACCCTTTGCTTTTTTTCTCTCTGGAGAGTCTCACTTTAAATTTAGGTCTATTCTTATCACGAATTTGAGGTGATCATGCCTACATTGCTGTGTACAGCCCTCTAAGAAAAGAAATACCAGGTCCTTGTCTTACATACTTATACCATCCAGGATATTTCTGCATCCACAGCTTTGATATTGTTACAAACCAGTTTAAATACAGAAGAGCGAAGAAAACTAAGTCTGTGAATAAAACGGGTTGAACTCAGAAAGGTTCAAGATCTACCCAAAAAACATTATTAAAACCAAATGAGGTTAGTGTTGGTGCCAAACAATGGATAAACCAAATGTAATAGTAAAAGAGGCAAAGAGAAAGAAAGAGAAAAGAAAGAGAAGAAGAAAAGGGGAGGGAGGCACGGACAGGGAGAGAGTGCCAGGGGTTAAGCAAAAGCACATCACCCATCCGAGGGTCCCAACGATGTCTCTTTGCTCCCCTCCATCTGCTCTTCTGCTTGGTGAGGGTCCTCCACCGCTGCAAAGTGTAGAATCCAGGGGATTAATAAACGTTTTGGGCAGGTGGGAATGCCCCCGTGCCTCCTGAGGGGGGCTAGGTGTGCCTTGCAAGGCTCTGCACCTGCTGCATCGTGCAGTGCTCAGGTGCAGGGTCTGGGCACTCCTTTGGGCAGCCTTTGATGGGCCGTGACTCTGCTGTCCCTCGTGGCTTTTCCCGGGGTGCAGGGGGACAGCTGTGCTCCTGTGCTCTGCTCTGACCAGGGGGGCTTTCACTGCACCCCCAAAGCTTTCAGGGGCACAGCCGGGCTGCTGTGCTCTGCTCTGACCAGGGGGTTTTTCACAGCACACCCAAAGCTTTCAGGGGCACAGCCGGGCTGCTGTGCTCTGCTCTGACCAGGGGGTTTTTCACCACACACCCAAAGCTTTCTTTCTCCTGCCCCTGGTGCGAGGGTCTGTTCGAGCCTGGCCGCCCATAGCCCCGGGGCTGCGGTTCCACCCGAGGGTGGTGAGCTCCATCCCTCTGTGAATGTATCCCAGACCTGAGCTGAGCCACTTTATCTTATCTCGAGTATCAGCAGGGCCTTAGTCAGGGCGTGGTGGTCTTCTCTGCAGCTTTTGTAAAACAGTTTTGTTACAATAGGCAAAAATCCTTCATGAAGATGTTTAAGCCGTAAATTATAACATTTCCATCCCCGACAGACGTCCTTCCTGGAAGTCATCTTCCACTGAGCATCCCTGGATGTGGGTGCTGGGAAACCTCTCAGTGCAAGCTGAGAAGTAACTTGGCCCCCTTGAATTTTTTTCAAGCTACTCTTCGTGTGTCTCATGGAATATTCAGAATTGGAAGGAATCCACAAGGATCATCAAGGCCAAGTCCTGGCCTCAGGACAACCCCAAAATCATAAGTTTCATTCCTGTGTGAAAGATTACATGTGTGTATATATAGTAGAAAAGTAAAAATAGATTTATTTTTGTGGAAATTTTAAGTGTCAACATTATTTTCCATCTAGAAATAGCTGGGTATCAGCAACTGGTAGTCCCAGACTGAGAAAGGGGGAAGTGGGATGAACTCTCCTGATCAGGCAGAAGATGGGAGAAGGTGTATTTTAACTCCTGGCTGGCTCAGCTGTGGGGCTCAGCTTTGTTTAGTGAGCGGTGTGAGTTCTTCCTGTAACACGCCTTAAAAGGGAAGTTCTCACTGAGGTAGTGGTTTAGCTCTGAGTCATGCGAGTGAAATGCTCAGGCTGTTTCTCTGACAAATGCAAGTCCAAATTCCTGAAAGTGGTCTCAGCCCCTTTGTCTTTCCTAGCTGCAAATAACAAAAAGAAATGGGAAGACTCCTTTCCTGTCTCCTCACTCAAATTTGTCTTTGCTGAGTGGCCTGCTAAGTACAGGGACAGGAGCAGGGAGTGACACATTGAATACGTCCAGGAAACTTCTTTGTAATTACGCTGTGTTTGTTACCATGGAGATCCCAGGAAATGGCAGTGTTGATGTTTGGCTGTTGAGCACCAGGTTCTGCACCTGAGCGAGGGTTTTTTGCCTTTTCCAATTCATCTTCCATCAGGGCTGGCTGATCTTTCTCCCCTGAGCCATAAATACCTTTGTACATCAGTAAAACCCAGTGCTGTGTACAAGTATAGCCTGAGCAATGCTCAGTCCCAGTAAGTCCCAGGTGGCTGAGTACTAAAAATGCAGAAAACATGGAATAAGAACTGCCAACACAGACAGCAAACAGCATCCCCCCAGCACCGTGTATATTACAATTAGTAAGGCAAAGCCACATTACTTGTAATTGTTTTATTGCTATTTAGCAGAACGTATCTCTCAGCAGGAAGTGGGGCAGAAGGAGGGAGGGAGGGGAGAAGGATCACAAGAACTGGGATAGGCACAGAGACTGGAGGGTGATGTGGCAGTGAATGGGCAGCAGGCAGGAGTTTGCCTTCCCGGAGCAGGCTGCACCAGTGAGGCAGAGCAGCTGCATGGAAGCTCTGCACTCAAACATTGACCCGTTTTACATTTTCCTACCAAGTGCATATTGTCATCTGTAGCATTTTCTAGTCCAGGTTACACAAGGCCTGCTAACAGCAAATTCCAGCAGCTCTGCTAACCCTGGGTCGGGTTTTATAATAATGTTTACACTGGTAACTGAGCAGACTAAAGGCTGTCATTGGAAGCTTGGCTAGTCCAGGCTGGGAGCAAAGCTCACTGTGCCCTCTAGTGCACTCTGCCTGCAGCTCCACTGTCCCTCACCAGGGCACGAGGAGAAGGAAGATGAAGCTCTTTTCCCCAGCAGTGGCTTGGCACGGCAGATTTCTGCGTGTCTGGCACAGGGCAAGGACTGGAATTACACCAACACGGTACCAGAGCCAAGGCACAGCCCCGTGGTTGTGGTCTGGTGGGAGCTGACCCCCACAGCAACCCGCGTGCTGCCTAAGCAACATCAAAAAATGTACATTCACGAGTGACAAAACAAAAACTCTGTGCTCTGATTTCCTTTTGTCCTAGATAAAGCCGATGCAAAAAATTAAAAACAGACCCAAAGCACCTGTTGAATAAGAGTATTTCTAGGTGTCAGGTTATAGCTGGGGTCCTAGATCTTTATGGGGCTATGCTGCCACCTCCCATGTTCCTTTTGTTCCACCTCTGCAGAGCAGTACAGCACATTTCCAGCCCTAGGATTCCCAGAAATAAGTCCTCTAGCAAAGCTGGGGGTTTTTTGCCTTACATTGCTTATTGCAGAGGTGTAAGGGGGGTTCTGAGGCTTGTTCTTCCTGTACTGAGCTGTCCATGGGACAGCAAACTTATCACAGAATATTCTCAGTTGGAAGGGATGGACCAACAAAGATTATCAGGTGAATGGCCCATCCAGGAATCAAAGTTGGTGTTTTTAGCACCACGCTTTAACCAACTGAGCTAATCTCAAATTGCCTTATTTAATTCTCCAAGAATTCTTAAGAAAGCAGTGCTCTCCTCCTGTGGTCAGAGAACCTTTTCTGTGTAACCAGTTTTGTGAGAGCCAGAGACCTTGTTATATCAGTAAATGGGTGAGGCTGATGAAACAGGTAGCAGGCTCTGGGGAGAGAAACCTTCTGAAATTGTTTCCTGGCTCTGATTTCCACAGGACTCTATGTACTGGTGGGAGCAGGAGCCATCATGTCAGCAGTTGGATTTTTCGGGTGCTGTGGAGCAGCACGGGAGTCCCAGTGCTTAATTGGAACAGTGAGTAAAAGGTTTTCAGGGCCTGGGCTGTGCAGGAAAACCATCCAAAGCATTCAGTGCTTGGTGTTATTAATGGAAAGATCTTTACAGTCCAACACCTCGTGTCCTTTTATTGGCTAATCCAGTTTCTCTGGACTCAGCAGCCACCATGCTACTGCAGAGCTGGCATACATGTAGAGGTGCCCTTGCTTATCCCTTGTGATGTATTCCCTGGAATCACCCTCTGATTTTCCTGAAGCTCCCTCTGAGCCACATCTTTGCCATTTCCCCCTTGTTTGCACGTGACAAGAAATCTGCCTTGGGCAGCCCTGTGCAGAGCCTCCTCAGGAGCTTTGGTTCAGGGTGGGCTGTTGAGGCCTGGGGAGGACGAGGGGCTGGCTGGCAGCCCTCATGAACAAGCTGCACTCATGTGAGATTCTCTCCTTCCTCTGCAGTTCTTTGCTTGCCTGTTGGTGATATTTGCAGGTGAGGTCACTGCTGGAGTATTTGCCTTCATAGGCAAGAAAGTGGTAAGTAGCAAACTGCCTCTGGTGTAATAATGGGGTAGTTATGGATTCCAGTGCCCACTGACTTGGCTCTTCCATGGGAAAGCTTTCCAGGAGACTTTCCCCTGGAAGACTCCCTGACATTCCTACCTGGAGCCAATGACAGCTTGTGTTATCACAAGTTTGGAACAGGATGAAGTTTTTGCCTCCTCTGTTCAAGAAAAAGTGGAGGTGTGGTTCGGCCTTGAAGGAACATTAAGGGGAACTGTATGAAAAGAGGGTATTGCCTGGGAGAAGGGCAAACAAATTTAGGCACTGAACTTCCCCAACTCAGAGTGTTTAACCAAAGCACAGAATAGAGCCTAGGAACCTTCTGACCCAGGACACAAACCCTCCTGGCTTTTGAGTCACCACAGCTGTTTACCAGGCACAACTTTTTGCCCTGGAGGTTGAGGACACAAGGTGAAAGTCTTGGACTGGGGGTAAGACTGATTTGCAACTCACTCAGAAAGTCTGATTTCTGCAGGCAATACAGGAAGCCCAGAAAATCTACGAAGATGCTTATGAGGACTACATGAAAAACCCAGTGGGGAAGGTCAACAGTACCATCTATCGCTACCACGTGGCTGTGAGTACTCCTCCACCTTAACACCTCACCCACTGCTCCACTGTCACCCTGCCCATTAGAATCCAGAATTCCTCCCTCTGAGGCATGGCAAAATAGAACTGAATGTACTTAAAATCCAGTCAGAGGCTCACAACCCTGACAGTTTCCCGAGGGCTCTGTCAGAATTCTGGTTTTTGGATCTCTGTATTTGGAAGTGCAGTTAGCCAGGCTCTGAAATTTCTGATGCTTCTGGTCTTTGTGTGCAGAAGAAATTACTGTTATGGCCCATCTGGATATTGAAATCCACAGATAAATACTTGCAAATGCAGAGAGAGGGAGAAATGTCTGCATCCCTCTGCATCTGTCAGAGAAAACGTGACCTGTGTCCCAGGACATACAGTGTGGCTGAACCAAGTCAGTGAAAGACCAAAAGCACAAGTGTGACACAGTTCAGGCCACCCAAAAAGTGAATTTCTGAATCAGTTACAACCTGTGACTTCTTTAATCCTGTGTCCATCCTAGATCAACACTGCCTCCCATGGAGAGCAAGCCCAAGCTTTGTTGCTCCTTACAGCAATTCCCACGTTCTTTAGAACAAACATTTCACAACCTCAGACCCTTTTGTCCTTCTCCCATAGCTCTTATTTCTGACCCAATGAGGAATTCCAAGCATTTTGTGGGAGATAGGCAAACAGGAAAAACAAACCCTCTGAAACTGATTTATTACTGTCTCCAAACCCAGCACAATGTTGTGTCAGAAATAAAATTCCAGCATTCTCTGCTGTAGTTTTTGTGCATTGCCCATAACTCTGTATGTGATATTTGAACTTTCTCCCTTTAACAACTCCGGTTTTCTTGTAAGCCAAGGATCTGTTTTTCCCAAATCCACTTGTTTGCTTTGTTATGAAATACTGTAATAAAAATCCCTTCTGGACATTGTAAATACAAATGTGGCTGTTTGCTGTGGCCTCAAACAATTAAAACTAATTTTTGAGAATTTTGTCCCACACAGTTGGAACTCTACCAGAAGCAGCAGTTTAAATATAGAGAATAAGGTTATTATTTTATCTGTACAGATTCTTTTTTTTTTTAGTTATTTATTGTCTCACTTTCAGTATGAAAGTAATAGCTGACTTTCAGTATGAAAATATCTGTGGTTTCTCCCTCTGTGATCCTTCATCTCTCTCTCATTCAGCTCCAGTGCTGTGGTAAAGGCAATGTGGAACAAACAGGATTACCCTGTCCTGAGAACATCCAGCTGCCAAAGGCAAGTGTCCTCTGTCCTGCTTGTTCTAATCACTTCTTCATGTCAGTTCTTTAGTAAAATTGGAGACATTCTGTAAGTAAAAGAAAGGAAGAAGTTCCTTTTTACCTTGCAAATTCCAGCATGAAATTCCTTATGGAATGGAGCAGAGTGGGGGCAGAATTAAGCTGGAGGTCATATTGCCCTCAGTTGTGACACCTGTTTGTGGCATCCCATGGTAGCTGAGACAGTGTTGCATCATCTGAAAGGAAAAGGGAGAAGGAGGGAACGGAAGAGGACCCAAAATTCCCCACTGTGTTGGTTTCAATAAGAGGAAAAGAAAAGAAGCAAATAAAGCAAAATAAAGTAAATTCAATAGTACAAAATACCACTGACAAAGTCAGAATACAACCTGACACCCTGTTGGTTGGGGTGGCAGTACCAGTCCAGATGAAATGGTCTTGTGGAAGCAGTGATCTTGTAGAAAGGTCTGGTAGCTCTTGTCCTCTGTGAATCCAGTGGGGGAAAGGCTGCCTGTGCTGTCCCAAACCCAGGATTGTATCCAGGTGGGAATGCTTGGCTCCTCCCCCTGGGCAGAGCATCTCACAATGGGCTGAGATCATTCTGTGAGTCATGGAATGGGTTCTTGGTGGCCCATTAAACAGAGATAACACCCAGGGGAGTTATCTATGAGTCCTTGATGGCCCATTAAACAGAGATAACACCCAGGGGAGTTATCTATGAGGCATTGATGGGTCATTAAACAGAGATAACACCCAGGGGAGTTATCTATGGGTCCTTGATGGGCCATTAAACAGAGATAACACCCAGGAGAGTTATCTATGAGTCCCTGATGGGCCATGAAACAGAGATAACACCCAGGGGAGTTATCTATTAGTCATAGGGCAAGGCATTGATGGGCCATTAGCAGAAGATAAGGGAAACACTGCCCCACCTGGTTCCAACATCTCATGAAGACAGTGATAGAATACATACTTTGGGCACATCTTACATTTTTAACCTAGGACACCCACGGAGGCTGAATTTTGGCAAGTGCCCACCTTAGTCATGCATGGAGCCTCCTGACTAGAAACTTCATTGGTGTTAAGAAAGATATTTCTGTCATTTCTGGAATCTGCTTGTGAGTTCAATGTCAAAATGAAGCACCAAACCTCCTGATTTAGCATGGCCTGTTATATAAAAGAGTTTAAATTTAGGGAAAAAACTGAGTGTAAGAAAATTGCTTGTATGTGTCAGCCTCTCCAGGCAAGAGGTACAGATGCCTCACCAGAAAAGGGAAAATGCTGGGGGAATTATCCAGCAAAACCCAAGGTTTAGAGGCAGGAATTAAGATGGTGACTGCACTAATATTTTTCTGTTAATCTCTTGTTCAGTGAGAACAGCTGATAGAATTGATTGAAATATAGATTGCCAGGCAAAAAAAATATTTTAATTTTGTTTTTAACAGAACTGCCTGGTTGAAATTCAGAATGTAATTGATACTCATCTGCACTTAGTTGGAATTGTTGGAATTGCAATTGCTAGCATCACAGTGAGTAAATCCATGTTCTCCAATCTCTCCTTGAGCCCAGTTCCCTGTAGCTTTGGGGAAGATGTTTCAGAGCGACTGCTGAGATTCCTCAATTCTTATCACTTCCAGTGTGTCTTCTCCCTGGGAATTTCCCCCATCAGTGCAAGCAGAGCTGTGTGACTGTGCTTTTCAAGTTCATTTGGTGTCCTTAGACAGGGTCCAAAGTAATGGTAATCTTTTGTTGTAAGGGTAGGAGAGCAGAGTGCACACGAACCAAGCTGAAAAGCAAAAGGCTGTAGCAGCATTTAACGTACGCCAAAAGAACTGCAGTCTGATGCTTTAAATCCTTTAGGATACATTCCTTAGTTTTCATGAGGAATAGAGAGTACCCACTAGAGCTGTGACCAGTAGATGTCACCCTGTCCCAAGGACACGGCAGGCTGGGGCTCACAGCCCTGAGCTTTTCCCAGTGCTCTTTCAGACTCAAGACACCAGCAGCATGAGGAGTCACAATATTAGTAAAGAAACACTCCTTTAGCTGCTGGGAAGAGCAGGATGTTCACAGATTTATGTGGACACTGAAAAGCAGCTGAAGGGTTTCTGCAGGTAACAGAAACATGTTAAGCATATTAAACAATCCTGGGGTTTGTATGAAATATGAAGGGACTCAAAAATACAGACAGGCAGCGGGGGTGGGACAGAGATCAATAACATCAAGGACACACCAGAACTGGGATCCTCTCCCCTTGGATCCCCACCTCAGACACAGCAAAGGTGCTGAAGTGACCACAAGCTCTCAGCAAGAGAAATGCACCTGCACCTTTTTCTGTGCTTGTTTCTGCCACTTGCTGGGAGCTCAGCTGTGCCCATCCTTTGGGAGATGTGTGGGGAGGGGACATGAACCCAGTGTTTTTACTGCCCATGTCCCACCCTCGGTGCAACCTCAGGAGGCAGCTGCTCTGGAGAATTGACCTGTGGCAAGAAAGCAGAGCCTCTGGCAACACCCACTGTTCTCTGCTTTTATCATTCCCTCTAGTGAACAAGTTCCCTGGCACGAGTGGGGATTTAGATTTAATGCATATTCTTGCTCTTGAGCACAGGAACTGTTCAGAGCTCAGCACCAGCTCCAGGGGCTCTGGAATCATCCTCTGCTCTTACTCAGATGTGTCTCATATTCCATATAGAAGCATTCTGAAACTCAGAGTGCTCCAGTGCAATACCAGGATACCATCAATAGCCACAGTTATTACGTGACTTAAATTGATGTTAATTACATTAATATTTGGGGTAGCTGTGCTTGCCTGGACATTTAGAACAAAGAACAGTGAAACCAGTGTGAGCTGATAAAATCAGTGAAACCTCTTCCATGTTTATTGTCTGATGTTTTGGGGTTTGTTGATGGAAGCAGTCACTACTCTGACACAGGGACCTTCAGACTGTCTGATATGCAGATTGTTTTATATCTGTTTTGTAAGTGGATCCCTAAATCACATCCCTTCTCTTCTAGATCTTTGGCATGATATTCAGCATGGTTCTGTGCTGTACGATCCGTAACATGAGAGAAATGATCTAAAAGTGTCACTGCACAACTATGCCCCAGGAGTTCCAGACTAAGCTTACAAGAAGTGCTCTTCTACCCAATTTAATAATTGTAATGCGTTTTAATCAGTGTTTTAACATACTGAGAGAAAAATATCCCATTAGGTGATCAGGTGAATTGTATTAGTTACAGTAAAACTAAAGTGAACAAAAAAAGGGGTTAAAATGTCCTTTTTAATGAAAAAAAAAAAGCAAAGGTGCATCTAAGACTAATTTGATTTTTAATGTTTGTATATGTGCAATTAAGAGTTTACACATGTATAGACTTTGTGTAAGCACATTCATCTCTCTCCTTACAAACATCAGGATGTGAGCAGGTCCCAGGATGTGCAGCAGCTGTCTAGGTAAATATCTGCAGATGGAACACGTTGTGTGTGTGCATCCAGAGTGTCCCCAGGCAGGATGTGCACATCCCACAGGGACACAGTGCTCTGAACCCCCTCACACCGAGCCCCTGCTCACTGAGAAATAGCAGAGGGACAAATGCCATTGTAAAAAGTAACACCTATGATGCATTTTGTAACTTTATTTTCCAAAGCCCAAGCAGAGTAGAACTAATAAAATTGGACTTTATTTTTAAAAGTAATTAATGCCTAAGGGCCTGCTCCAGCAAACCTGAATTCATGTGAGTAGACCCACTGACTTCACTGTCACGCAGAGACTGGGTATTTATTTTTTGTAGGACTGGACCCTTCATGCAAATGCAGAAAGCTCTGGGGGAGAAAACACGTCCAAGGAGATCCAGGCTAAAGGAAGAGGGGGAAAGAGGTGGGAAGCTGGCAAGACCAGGCAGTCATTTGGGACCAACTGCAGTGCAAAGTGTGCTTAAGCTTCCCAGTCTAGGCTGAGATACACCAAAAAACCCAGCTGTGAGTTCAAGGGGCCATTAAAATCCACATTCAGCAGCCCCTTTGCCCCAAAAGCCTCGCTGTGGCTACAGACTGGTGCAGGAGTGGGGCCTAGGTCCAGAACAGCAGCCCCTTTGTCAGATCTCTGGAGAATCTAACTGGCCTGTGGAAGCCAAACAAAGAGTGAAAGTGGTCAGAAAAAGACACACAGCACTTTAATATCCTCAGTTTCTGCTTCTGTGACTATCACAGCTTCCACGGGGCTCTTACCTCAACCTCTCGCCCTTTCCTGGGGGGAGAAGGCAGGAAAGAAAGATGGGACATTTTTACAGAGCCGTGAAGTAAGTTTTCTTACTGGCACCTTTAGATTGCATGTCAGGTATAAAAATTACACTGTGTGCTTGAAATACCTCAGGGCTTGCGTTTACATAGTTTGTTTCTATATTTTAATTTTTTCTATTTGTCATATTTATTCATAAGAGAATGTTCCTTTGAACCAGCCTAGAAGGGAGAAAGGTTGTCCCCAGAAAAAGAAATCACATCAAAGGTTCAGGATCTCTTAATTTTTGGCTTACTCGAATTAATTCACGGTTTCAGAGAAGAGCTTTTTGCTTACTACCCCCATAGCAGCAGATCTGGTGATCACCAGTTCAGATTCCTGATGCAGTTGTTCCATACACGATGGGGAGAAGTTCAGTTAAACTACACATTCCAATAAACCATTGCCTAAGAGGCCTTGGAATTTACAAGTGATGAGGTCCTTGTTCCACTGAAACACAGTGGAACAAAATGGGATTTCAGGAAATATCTCTATTCTACTGCACATGTTTGTGTGGGATATACCACCCTTTATCTATTATTTATTTTTTATCTCTTATTCCCCAAAGAAACTCAAACTCCCATCAGTTTTCTGTCACTTCAGGACTTGTGCTGCTGCTGCAAGTCTGGTTTAGCTGACACATCTGGCTGTCTTTTACATGGATTTCTCTTTCCCAATCGTCCAACCACGAGCTGTGGCACTGCACTAAGAGCTGGGCATGGCAGGCACTGCTGACTGAGCCGTGCCCAGGCTGAGCTTTAGGCTGGCAGGGACACACGAGGTCACACGCCAGAAAAGAGTCAGGCTTGTGTCACTCTGTCACAGCTGATTAGCAATGGATGTTAATTAAAAACTGGGCCTGGGACCTCATTCTGCAAGACCCAGAACAGGAGACAGGGCCCTGATCTGCTGCTTGCTCCTAAGACAGGCTCAGCTGGGAGAACGGCAGTGGCAGCAAATCCATGAGGGTCTCAAGCTGAAACTTAGACATCAGTTTAACACAGCAGCCAGCAAAGGCATTTCCTGGCTCCCAGGTGTACCTGAGACTGTCCCTACAACGGTTGTGCTCTGAAGAGATGATGGGGTAGTGCCCAGCTGGGGTGTGCTGTCCCAAAATAGTACTGGCAGAAAGAAGAAACTCTCGTAGAGTGTCATTTTTGCCACACAGGACAAGCCAGTTGTCCAAGAAAATCCATAAAAATAGCACCATAGCCAGTGGTTCAGGTTCCAAGATTGTTGCCCTACAGGGAAAGAAACTGATTGCAAATAAAGCAATTTCCTTGTGTTACATTCCCCCTCATAGTGGCAGTATTCTATTCATTTTAAACACATCTTCACATGATTGGGTTTCATGCCGCAAATTTGTAGCACCAGAATGTAATGACAGGACCAGAGTTTATCTCTTTATTTATTATTTCTTGAGTAAGTTGGAAGATGCCCACTCCTGCTTTGAGATGCACTGAATGCCAAGGCAGCTTGCAGAACCTGCTGTTGCTTCCCCAGCCCTCCACTCCCCCAGAAAAAAAAACCCAGTGCCTTAGGAAAACGGGAAAAAGTGGTAGGAAAAAAACCCTTCTATAAATTCAGGCTCAAGCCACCAAACTTTCTGCTGAAGTGTTTTGGGTTTGTGATTTGTTTTTTTCTTCCTCTAAAGAGGGCATTAATTTTCTGAGCATTCCTGCATAAGCTCTAGGGTTACTGTTATTTAGGTCTAGGGGATACTTGCACTGCATACCAGGAACAGGACAATACCTGTAACTGGTTTAGTTCTCTAAGTTATTGGTATAAATTGAGCTGGAAATCAACATATTATTCATATACTAGTGCCTTTAACAGAATCCTGGGATAAAGGTCTTTTGTAGTTTCCTGCTGGTGCGAGGTGCTTAATATAATTGCAGTTTTCTCTGCATCTTAGTAGCTGAAGGTATTTTTTGAGAGTTACAGCCACATAAGGCAGCAAAAATACCCATTTATACCGTCCCTTGCACCTGTGTCAGAGAAAGTGACAAAAGATCAGATCCCTCCAAGTGATATAATTCTGAAAGAACATCACACACATTTTCTTGTTCTCCTGTCATCGTTTGTTCTAAAGCATAAAGATGTAAGTTGCTGATGCCCTTATTGTGTCTCTAAATATCCTTATTCACATTTCCCTCGTCTAATTTTTCTAAGTAACTGATTTCAGTGTGAGCTTCCTTTGTCACAAGGAAACCTCAGCCAGTTTTGGTACCTCTCAGAGATCACACAGCAGCTGATGAAGCTCAGCCCTGTGACATCCCTACAATGAAAAGTCTTATTTCACTTGTCTTGATACTGATAGTTTTATAACAAAACGTGTTTCATGTGTCTTGAAAAAGAAATGGAGTTGTCTTAAGCCCTCAAATGCTGTATTGTACAGCCTTTGCAGGCTACAGATTAACAGCCATCAGATGCTGTTCTTAGAAAATGTACATTAATAAAGCTTTTCAATCTTTTTCCTCTCTATTGGTGCTCCAGCCACGAGGTTCTCCAAAACACAAACCACTTCCAGGATAATGTGTATGTTACAGCATAAATTCTGATTTTGGACACAACTGGCGTTTTGGTTCATGCTGCCACATCTGTGGCAAAATTACCTCTTGCTTGGAAAGAAAACAAAAACTCTGTGGCTGAAATTAGTTTTTACTTCCCTATGATGTGTTCCTAAGTAGCGTTTTATCAGCTTTGTGTCTTGAATTTGAAACAACTTCCTAATAAAAATAACCTGGAATAAACGACTCCCGGAGAGAACTCGATGCGCGCGGCCAGAGCCCCCCCAGGCCCTGAGGGCACGCCGGGGCTGCCTCTGCCTCACCTGCTGCATCCAGCACACTGGGTGGGCCCCAGGTGATGGAGCAGCCCTTGGCCAGCGAGGCAGGCAGGGCCCCGGGCTGGGAACCGGGACAGGATCGGGACAGGATCGGGACAGAACCGGGACAGGACCGGGACAAGATCGGGACTGGATCAGGACAGGATAGGGAGTCAGCGGGATCCGAACCCCGCACCGCCCGAATGCCCCTCCAGGCCCCGCGTGCCGCGGAGGCCCCGCCCACGCTGGGCGGGCCAGAGGGCGGTGCTCGCTCCTCATTGGCTGCTCGCGCTGTGGGGGCGGAGCCACACTCCCAGCCGGGTGTGGGCCTTAAAGCTCTCCGCATTTGCCGCGGCCGCTTCCAGTCCCGTCCGGCCTGGCTTGGGAGGTTGCCGGCTTCCAGCCACAGCTGCTCCAGGGCCTCACCGCCCTCACAGGGAACAGTTTCTGTCTGATATCCGGTCTAAAGCTACTGGACAACCCTTTTGGAATAACTTTGCCTTTATAAATAGGAATCTGGCTGGTCAAAGCTGCTTCTTGGTGCTCCTTGGGTGCAGAGGAGAGGCTGGGGGGAGCTCGGGCAGGACTGACGGTGTCTGTGCCCAGGGAGGCTGCTCAGAAAGCCCACGCTGAGCTCAGCTCCCTCTTCGTGCTGGTGCAGAGCCAAAGGGCTCTGAGTTTGTGCCGGTCATGTGCGGGGGAGTTGGTTTTGCTGCAAGAAGGAAGGGTACACTTGGAGTAAACAGCTCAGCCCAGCTCTAATGAGGGATTGCAGCTGCTCCCTCTTGCAGCGTTGTGAGTGGACAAGTTGGCCCATCACGGGCTCCTGTCCAGGGTGCTGTGGTTTGTGAGCCTGACAACAACCCAGAGCAGCTGTTTCTGTACTTGTATGAGCCACTAAATCTGTCCTGCTGGAAACAGGATTGATTGGAGGAAAGAAGAAGCATGACCTGAAATAATATTGTAAAACATCTTTATTAGTTCACCGTAGGACTGGAAGTGCAAAAGCTTCCAGGTAAAACTGTCAAATGAAAAAGATGCACAGGAAGAATGGTCAGGAAGCTGCTTATGAATTGCAAACACCCAGTGCTAAATAACAAAACTCTCAGCTGGGCAAGAAATCATTCCTTGTGTCCTGTGTTGCCTCACCACGCCTGGGCCTGCTCCCACGGGTGAGGAGCCTCCCTGCAGGAGCGGCCGAGGCGCAGCCCCGCTCAGCTCGGGGTGTTTGGGGTGAGGCCGCTCCCGCAGCCGCCCTTGTGCGTTGTGGGGCTGGCAGCCCTGCCCCTCTCAGGGGCTCCGGAAAGGGGAGCCTGGGGCTGAACTCCCCGGGACACTGCCCTCATCCCACCTGGAGGTCACGAGCCCCAGGGCCTGTGAGGAATCCTCAGAGGCACTCTGAGCTGAGTCCCGCCCCTCTGTAGCAGCTCCCCCCTCCAAAACCCACACAGACATGGGGGTCAAAACCTCCTGGTGCTCGTTTGCCAGGTGGTAAAACATGCAGGAATAGTCCTACAAGGTTTCTCCCTCTCAGGTTACTGCATTGCTGATTCTGCTTATCTGGAAGCACTTCCTTCCTTCCAGATGCTTCAGGGAGCAACATTTCCTTACAGTCCAGGGGGTTGTTAAAAAAAGGCACCATTCAATGCTTTTAATGCTTTTAAACAAAGAAAAGCCACTGCATCCACCCCTCCCCTTTTCCTAGCTCATAAAGACATGTGTTTTAACTCACATTATCACTAACCACTGCTGACCAAATAATAACAAATGAAGGAATGAGTGACCAGAACTGGTGACCTCTTGCTCTGGAAATACAAATGGAAGGAGAAGGTTTAGATATGTTTTTCCAGGACCCCTCTCACCGGGGCCGAGTCCTGGGCAGCCTTGGTTGGAATCCACTGAGGGGAGGCCACAGCCTCGGTGGGAATTTTGGGGTGTTCTCGGTGTGTTGTTGACCTGCACAGCCTCCTGCTGCTCCCCTGCCCGTGGAGCACCGGCTGAGCTCAGCAGCAGCATCCAGAGGCCCTGAGGCCACCCCGGGTCCGTGTGGAACAGCCCAGCTCTGCAGCCCATCCCTGCAGAGGCCTCTCCTCCCGCTGCCCGGGACAGTCTGTCAGTGGGAGCTGCAGCCCCACAGCCCCGTGGAGCTGACAGTGCCGGGGGAGGCCAAGGGAAAGCGTCCCGGGAGCTACTGGGCAGCCTGGGCGTCCTGCCCCGCCTCGTGTGGGTTCTTGCCGTCGTTCTGGATCAGCCGCACGATGTGTGTCAGGTCCAGGCTGCGGGTGAGGATGTCCAGCAGCATCTCGTCCTTCTGCACGCCCTCCATGAACTCCTCCAGGGACAGCTCGCCTGCAGAGCGCATTCACAAAGCTCTCTGAGTCCCACAGCCTCGCTCCTCCCTGCCCGCCCCCCAGGATTGGCACAGCCCCTGAAATCGGGGTCTCAGCACTGAGTGTTGTGCCCCAAAGCCCACCCCAGATCCCACCCGGGAGGGGCTGTGGGCAGTGTCCCCTCGGGCAGCCCAGAGGGGATGGGGAGCTCGACCTTCACAGGGAGCCACCCTCTGCCAGCTCTCCCCGTCCTGGTGTTTTGGGACATCCAGCAGCAGGAAGTGCTCTGGCAGCTTGGAGTGCAGGAGCAGGGGAGGGCAGGAGCAGTGGCACTGCCCAAGAAAGGGCCTCACCGTCTCCATTTATATCGATTTTGTTGAAGACCATGTCTGTGAACTCCTCTGCCGTCATCTTCTCGTTGCAGCGGTTGATGGATCGAATGGCCTGGAGGGAACGAGGGGTACAGGCAATTACTGAGTGCTCTGCTGGTTTGTGTGTCCATCAGAGCAAGTGGCCAAATGACCAGACATGGAAGGCCAAACTTTTTCAGGGCTAAAACTTGTTTTCAAGCAGTTAGGCTTCGAAAGGAATAAGTCCTGTCTAAAAAGCTGGAGATTAAAATCACCTAAAAAGGCAATCAATGCTTTACAAGATTTAGTGGGCATCCTGGGATAAGCCAGAAGCCATTCACCTCTGAAAACCCTTAGACTAAATTCAAGTGCTTATCTTTGCCCCAGTTTCAGTGAACAGGGTTAAGCAAGCTGCAAGGGGAGGACCAGGGGCTGCTGTGTGTCCGAGGGGTGTGGGAGGCACCAGCTGGGAGTGCTGGCAGAGGACAGTAGCACGTTTGGGCTGTGGCTGCTAATTGACCATGGAATTCACTGGGCTGGAAGCTCCTGTGACAGCCTCTCTGTGTCCCTGCACCCCATGCCCATCTGTGGCAGGAATGGAAGAGCTGAGCCCACTCACTTTGATGATGTTCAGCAGCTCAGCCCTGTCGATGCAGCCGTTCCCATCCACATCATAGAGCTTGAAATACCACCTCAGCTTCTGATCCACCTTCCCCTTCAGCACCAGGCTCAGAGCTGCCACATATTCCATAAAATCTATGTAGCCATCCTAAAAACAGAAGGTTAGAAGCTAAGGTGAGATTAAAAGCAGAGAGTCAGGCAGTAAAGGATTTTCTTGGTCACTTCTGGAAGTTCCCCCTACAACTGGTCCCTCCACCCCGAGACCAGGGGCTCATGGAGTGCAGTGGTGAAAGCCAAGGTTCCACCTGAATTTGTGCAGAAATGTTGTAGAATCACAGAATTATAAAATCATTAAGGCTGGGAAAGGCCTCCAAGATCATCAAGTCCAGCCTTGGACCGTTACGTGTTGGGAAGGCACGGACTGGGTGTGAGTCTGGCTTGGGGACTGAGAGCTGGCCTGTGATCAGGGAATTAACATGCCAGGGATTAATTACCAGCCCAAAGCAGTGGGAACTCAAAGGTCAGAGAGGTTTATGCAGATGAACCCTGATAAATTACCCAACCTCATCCTGCCTGCACACACCTACAGCTCCTTTCTCCTGCCAGGGGGTCTCATTTCCAGGAGAGGAGTAAATTCAGGAGTCACCCCAGCGTACTCCTGACACCTCAGGCTGGGAAGGCGTTTCTCTGTCCCTGTGCCATTTCTGTACCTGCTCCGTGCTTGGAGTACAAACACTTTTATCTTTGACTTTCCTCACGGGTGTTTGCCCACCCCAGCTCACACCATGGTGTTTGAGGTATCCAGCTGGACTCAGGGTGGTGGCACCACTGCAAAGCTACTGGCATGAGCTCCGAGGCCACCAAGCTGCCCCCAGACACTGCCCGTGATGCTCACAGCTTCCAGAAGGTTGTTAAAATGCCTCCTGCCCACCACAGAGCATTCCCATGGTTTTGAAGGGAAATGGTACTTGCTGTGGTTTGTGGCACTGCCCTGGAAGTGCTCAAAAGCTGTGTGGATGTGGCACTGGGGACACGTTCCGTGGTGAACCCGGCAGAGCGGGGTTAGCAGCTGGGCTCAATGATCTTCGGGGCCCTTTCCAACCTTAATGATTCCATGATTCCCACCACAAACCAGGGGCAGAGCATTAAGCCAGGGTTTTGTCAATGAACAAAGGCACCGCCCCAGGGCCGGTTCCAGAGGAGATCATCTGCTTTATCCCCCTGCTGCAGGAGCCAGATTAGGTACAAAATAGCCGCTAAGCCCCATTCCCAGCAGGATTTCCTGCATCAGTTCCCTTTTCAGACATGCATTCAAACACGGGGCAGCGAGCAAGGGAAAGGCCAAGGCACAAACCAAACACCTGAAGGATTTAGGGCCTGATTTGCATTTTTGTCAATGGGATTAAAGCCACTAAACCCTTTGGGTTGCCATAAAATAAATTCCTCATCTCGAACGAGGTGCAATTTCAGGTCATTTGCAAGTAGGGAAGGATGCAGTTTCCAGCTGGAAACAGAGCATCCATCTGCTTCCCTAGCACAGCTCCTGAGCTGGGGGAGCAGCATTCCCAAATATCTGCTCTGGGACTGCATTCCCAAATCCCTGCTCCAGGACTGCCCCACTCTGGGGTCTGGCACAGCCACAGCCTGGGCTCAAAGCCTGTCCACAGGGAGCCCGAGCTCCTTATCCCATGGAATAAAATCCATCCCAGTGCAATCCATTTACAGTTTCAAACAATCCCGACCCGTGCTGGGGGCTCGCTGTCCCTGCATGAATGCAGCCCTTGTCCTCACAGTGACTGTCACAACATCTAGTGTCTAAGGATTAGAGGGCACTTCATTTTAAAGGGATCAAAGACTGCCAGATAAAACCCCACTGTTTTAAAAGGCAAATATCAGTTCTGGAAGAAGTCTCTGCCTCCTTGCAGAGCAGGCAGTGAGTGAAGAGTTTATGCTGGCATTTTTCACGTTCCAGAACTGATTCCACAATTTATGAGGCCACAGTAAATCAGGCTGTACATACTCAGAGCAGTTTGTCTCTCACACCCACCCAGCCCCAGCACACGGGATCCCAGGGCGCAGGGCACGGCCGAGTGGGAAGGACAATATTTACCTTATTAAAGTCAAACGTCTCAAACATTTGCTCAACGTATTTGTTCGCCGACGGACTCAGGTTTTTCAAGCCAAAAAACTGTTTGAACTCGTAGAGGGTGAGCTGGCCAGAAGGACACTCTGTCATGAACTTCTTGTACCACTGGTGGCACTCGGTGGTGCTCAGCTCCTCCACGGTTTTCCCGTCCATGTTCCCCATCTCCACACCAAGTGCTGGTCCCTTTGCCGCCAAAAATGGAGAGTTTGTGAAATTTAGGGAAAAAGAAATCTTACAATTCTGCTTCTTGCCTTCAAAGTCCAGACGTGCCCAGCACTGCAAGGGTCAGAACATCAGCAGAACCCAAAGTGCCTGGTGCTGTACAGATTCCAGTGGTGATGGACACAGGAGACTCTTCCTGGGAACACCCAAAAGCACAAAACCCTCTTTGGACGGGAAGGTGACATTTAAGTACCCAGCAAATCCCTCCCCAGCCAATGAGTGGTGGTGGGCTCCTGCCAGGCATTAAGAGTTCAGGGTTAAAATAGAAAAGAGGTAAAATGGGGAAGTCTTGCAGATTACAGGCCCAGCAGGAGATTAAGAGGGTGGAATTTTCTCTGTGATGAGCTAATCTCTTAATCCACTTCATTTATCATTTGGGGGGGTCACATGAGCAACAACTTTTGCACCAGAACTAGAGTGAGAAGAATGAGAGAAAACCACTCTGAATTCCCTGTGCTGTTATTGCTTTTTGCTTTCCCTTCACCTCACTCTGCCAGAGGATTCCAGAGGGGCTCTAGAGCCTGGAATTCAGGGAGGGTCCACTTCAGCTTCTTGAAGAGACACACTAGGAGGGTCAATTTGGTGTGAGGAGACAAATATAGAAACATAATTGCTTTGAATGGTAAGGGTTTAAGTGCTTTAATTGCAGACAGCAGGAAGGGGAAGCGACCTCTTCCCCCAGCTCCAGGGGTCCCATGCCCAGTTTTGATCCTGCTAATTGAGTGTTTTTTCCTCAAAATTGTCCCACACTCTGCCCACCCCAGCAGTGTGTCCTGGCTGCTGCATTATAAACTCAGCTCATATCAGTGGAGTTAGATGCAGATTCAATTTCCTCTTATGATGGATTCCCATGAAAAATTCTCCATGTAAATACAACCAAATGCAATGTTGTTTTCACTTGGACACACAGCATTCTGAGAAGTACTCAGGAATAAAATATCCTCAGAAAGCATCATGAGCCAGGTCCTCGACTAGAAGTGAATGGATGTGCCTCCAGAGTCTGTCCCACAGAGAGTTTTATCCATAACACAGTTTATATGTAACAACTGCAGTTATCTAACAAGTAACAGAGCCCAGTATTGCTTCTGCATCACAGTAAATTAGGAATAACTCTGCTAAAAAAAGCAGTATTACACAATCATAAAACACTTACGGAAAGGGAATTAAGCTGAGGAACACTAATTGGATGTGCTAATTCTGTACTTGCCACCAGGCCCCTGTTGTGCAAGGTGAACCTTCAGTGCTGCCCCGAGCTCCAGCCCAGCCCAGCCTGTGCTGAGCCAGGTGAGCCGGGCTGGGTGGCCGCTCACTCAGTGCCCTGTGCTGTGACACCCAGTGCAGCGGGCAGTAAACGGCAGGACAAGTCGGACAGGCTTTTTGGAGCAAAATCCACTCTGCATATTTTCCTGGGGAGCAGCAGCAGAGCCTCCCCACCCATCCCTCGGCCCGGCGCTCGCTGCTCACGCACTGACGGGACACCGCAGTCCCTCGGCTGCTGTCTCAGGGCTTTATTGCCTGGGCTGTGCTGCTCCCACTACGGCTTTGGGCGGTGGAAGGATCTCCACTTGAGGGGCTCGGTGTTTTGCACGTCGATGCGGCGCCGGCCGTGCCGGGCGCCCTCCTGGAAGCGCGCGCCGCAGAACGGCTTCTGCGCGGTGCAGAACGGCGCCAGCGAGTTGGACCACTCGGGCCGGTAGAACACGAACTCCAGGGAGCTGAGGGGACGGCCCCCGGCGTGGGCAACGACCGGCACGAAGCGAGAGCCCAGGGGAGGGGCTGGGGGCGGCCGGTTCCTGGAGCTGGGAGGTGGGTTGGTGACCTCTGGCATTGCTTTGGCTTCCTCCATTCCCTTGGCTCTCGCGTGGTCTTTGGCAGGGGGTTCTGGTGTTTTAGGCAGCTGTGGAGTGAAAGATCCAGAAAAATGGGTGGCAATTGACCCCGCCTCTCACCGTCCCCACCAGGAGAGCCCGGGAAGCTCCTGCAAGGGCAGTGGAAGTGCTCAGGAGCCAGGGGTTTACACATCCTTAGCCAAAAATCTGAGGTGGTGCTGCTTAAAGAGAAGGGGATTTTAAACTCAAACGATGCTCTGAAAATATGGAAGAGACTTGAAACAAATGCTGGGAAAATACAAATGATACAAAGGAGATTTTAAACGCAAATGATGCTCTGAAAATATGGAAGCGACTTGAAACAAATGGTGAGAAAATGCAAATGATACAAAGGACTTGATTCTCTCTTGATTCTCAGGTACAACAGTGATAAATGCCAGCACCACAAGCTCCTGGTAAAACTGTCACCAGCCACAGCCATGGCAAAGCAGCCTTGAAAATGGTTCAACACAATCCAAGAGGATGTAGCAGTGATGGCAGAACCTATCACTGTCCTTTGGAGCATCAGCTCAGCAGCTCTGGGTGCCTCTGCAGGGACCCCACAGCTCCCTGAGCCTCCTCCTGCTCTGGGAATTGCTCTCAGCCAATCTCCAAGTGGATTTTCCTCCCAGAAATGTGAAGGCCCCACACAGGGCACCAGGACCAGGGAAAGAGCCCGTTTGGCCTGGACATTTGCAAGAACCCTTTGCAGAGGAGGGAGTGGACATGACCCCCAGGATACACAGGGGTGACCTGTGACCCACGGCTGCTGCAGGGCTGTGCTTGACTGCAGAGGTATTTCTGCTGCTGTTACCTAAGCATGACTCAGTTATCTTGTTTTCATTGACGACACCTCCATGCCAATGGAAACTGGCTCTTCCCTCACCAATTAGCCACTCGCCTCCTACCTGTCCTAAATAAATGCTTTGCTGTTTGCTTATTTTTAACCTTGTAAAGAGGTTTCCTACTTTCCGTGACGTACTTGGTGCTATTTCTGGTCCCTGGCTCCTAAATCTATTAGAAGGGGAATGCCTGCAGGTTGTTTAGAAATCTCCTTAAAGCCTTTGAGGGTAATCACCACATCCCTCCCTACAGGTTCACCACCTCTTTTTGTCACTCATTTCTCCAGGGCAGATGCCAAAAGCGTGACAGGCTGGACCTCAGCACACAGGGGTTATTTCAGCAGTTGCTGCCACAAGGAAACCTCAGTGCATTTTTTCCCCAGGGGATAAAATAAAGGCATTTTGACTCCTGAAAAGCAGATTTTATACCACCACAGCCATTTCAGGTTTGTGAGGTTTGTGCACCCCTGCTCTGGACTTAAGATTGTTCAGAAACTGCTGTTATCACACACATGTTTGCTGGTAGCTCCTGGCCATTGTCACTTTGGAAGAAACAAGTACACACAGGACTGTGCTGGTGCCTCTTCACCCACCCAGCAGGAGCACTAAAGTCATTAATTCCCTGTATTTGGGGTGTGGAGGGGAGGCTGGAGCTGCCTTGGCATCCTGATTGCTAAGTCATGCAGATGCCATCAAGATGAGCAAGGCTGGCTGGAGCCCTGGCAGTCACTGCAGTGATGGGCAGGTACCAAGCAGGGCGTGCTGAGCTCTGGGCTCTGCTCCTGCCCCTGCTCTGGGGCACCTGGAGCTTTGCAGAAACCTCCTCCCTTCCCTGGTGAATGCACCTGCTTGTGTGATCCCTTCCTTGGAGGGGAAGCACCGGCTCAAGGTCCCGGTGCTATTTATGGCACTGCCAGTGCTCCGTGCCTGAATGAAGAGTCCCACGTGATCCTATTGCACCCGTTCCTGCCTTGAGAGATCCTCAATCCCTCCCAAACTGCCTGACGTCTGCCCAAGCAAATCCCCCGGCTGGGTCCCAGGGAAAGGCTGGCTCAGTAATCAGGGAAGCAGGAAGGGTTCGGTGGTGTTCCCTGGGGAGGAGTTCCCTGGGCAGCTCCTGGAGCCTGGCCCAGCACTGCCCATCCTGTCCCTGCACCAGGACTGTCCCCAGGCAGCACAGCCCATCCCATCCCTGCACCAGGACTGTCCCCAGGCAGTGCTGCCCATCCCATCCCTGCACCAGGACTGTCCCCAGGCAGCAATACCCATCCTGTCCCTGGACCAGGACTGTCCCCAGGCAGTGCTGCCCATCCTGTCCCTGCACCAGGACTGTCCCCAGGCAGCAATACCCATCCTGTCCCTGCACCAGGACTGTCCCCAGGCAGCAATACCCATCCTGTCCCTGCACCAGGACTGTCCCCAGGCAGTGCTGCCCATCCCATCCCTGCTCCAGGACTGTCCCAGGCTGGCAGCTCCTTGCCTGTCCCCAGACCCATCCCAGAAGCCACCCCAGGACCACCACGTGTGGTGTGCTCTGAGCTCTCAGCACCACGGGAGCAAAGCCGGCTGACGGCAGCAGTAGGATTTGCACAGCAGGGATGGGATGAAGAATCTCACTGACATCACTGGGACCTTGTCAGGCTGGTCACCCTCGGGGCAAGGATGTGCAGCCCACAGGAAGGGGACACGGTGAGACAGTGTCCCTCCTGCCCAGCTGTGAGCCTGGGACACCCACAAACCTGTGAGGTTTTCTCGGTGGTGGAGGCCATGGAGCGTGGCGCTGTGTGTGGTGGAGGCAGGAGACAGCACTGCAGGCGTGGCAGGGCTGGTTGTCAGGGCCCTGGGGGTCATTGTGACCGCAGGGGCCATTGTGAGCACGGGGTGTCACCGGCGCGCTGGGTGTCACAGGGGCGGCGGGGCTGAGCAGGGCGGGGGGTGCAGAGGAGTGCAGGGGCTCAGCCATGGGGACCAGGATTTGCAGCCCTGGGAGCCACCGGTGCTGCCCGTGCAGCTGGGGCATGGCTGGGCTCTGCAGGACGCTGTGCCACCCACAGCTGCACCGTTGGTTCTCTGTCCCTGGGAGCTGTTTGCTGTTCTGCAGGCACACCTGAGGGATTCTCCTCCCATCCCTCCCTCCTCCAGGTCGCTGCCCTCCCTGCACAAACCCTTCTCACACCTGCCAGTGCAGCAGGAACCATCCACATCTGAGGGTGCAGCTTCTCACCCTGATGCACAAAGCAGATTGTTCTGGGGTGTTTACCTGAATTGGGATCAAAGGCAGCCTCACACTGCGGCGTGTTACATCACAGCAGTGCTCACATGGCTCTTTCTATGCCATAAAATGTGCTGGAGATCTTCCAAGCACTTTTCTGAGCTTTGTGCCCAGCCCACCAGTCCCTTTCGCTGTGTGGCCTCCATCACTCAGGAGTGACAATTGTTCTTCCTTAAAAATACAGCCCAGCCACCCAACTTGGCAACACTCCTGTGTCTCTGGAGTTTGCACTTCACAGAAGCCACCGTGCCCAGCAGCACACCCAACCTGCTCTCGTGCTGCTCCTGAGCTTTGCCTGCCCTTCTGAAGGGAGGTCTGTGCTTTGCTGGGAGGTGGAAGGTAAGGAACAATCATCTTTCATCTGGAACAAACAAATGGGAGTGTGCACAGAATTGTTGAGCAGCTTGTGTTCAGTGCAGTAATAAATTCACCTCAA
Organism: Hylia prasina; assembly: GCA_013397195.1. Classification (NCBI taxonomy): domain Eukaryota; kingdom Metazoa; phylum Chordata; class Aves; order Passeriformes; family Sylviidae; genus Hylia; species Hylia prasina. The sequence goes on along the minus strand of VYXD01013265.1, from coordinate 166,808 downwards.
AACCCCTTCATGTAGTGAGGGTGATGTTTTCCTGCGCTGGCCACCCATGCTGAGGCAGGAGCAGGGTTGGTGGGGTGGCAGGGCTGGGCTGTGGCACCGCCAGCCCCAGGGCTCAGGAGCACCTCGGGGCAGTGTCAGGGAGCTGAGTCCCTCCTTCTGCTCCCCCAGAGCAGCTCCTTTGAAGTCTCCTTGCTGTAAGGAGATTTTGTGGGACACCTTTGTGCAGGAGCCCACGCTCTCTCATCCCACAGGGTTTTATTGGCTTCGCTTCTCCAAATAGTTCCTCTTCTCCTTCCCTTTTCCATGACTGTCTCTCTGTGTGTGCTGCTCCATTTTTTCACTCAAGAACTGGATATCAGTGAGCACTTTGGTCTTGCCTGTCTCGTAGAGAGATACTGTGTCCTTTGTCTTTCCAGCAGATAATGGGTTTTTCCTTCCACCTGATTTCTGCTTTCGAGAGGTGCCAGGGAATTTTCTTTAAATGCCACAGGTCAGACTCAGTTATTTCAGAGGTCTTTTCAAACCTCTTTGAACTGGTCCTGTGTCACAGACAGGTAGAAGAATTATAAAAGAAAGGCCTTATGAAAACATTTTTGATTTTACTAAAGAGAAATAAAATTTATTATAAAACGTGTTGAAATAAAAGAAAAATAAAATTTTATATAAAACATGTCGAAATAAAAGAAAAACAAAGTTTAATATAAAACATGTCGAAATAAAAGAAAAATAAAGTTTAATATAAAACATGTCGAAATAAAAGAAAAATAAAGTTTAATATAAAACACGTTGAAATAGCAACAAATAGTGGATATGTTCCACTAAAATCACTTTCTACTGCTAGTTTTTTGTTTCCAGTTGACAAGATAGGTTTCTTCAGTCACAGTATCATCTTCTTTGTATATTTTTATGGTTTTATCAGCTTCAGCCGTTAGCAATCTGCTTCCTGAGTGGTCAAAAACACAAGCTAACATTCCTGAGTCACTCTGCAAACAATACGGCTGTATGACTGTCCGTAGTCTCTGAAAATTGCGTCCAGTTGTCCAGTCCCAAAGGTACATAGAAGCATCATGAGCTCCTGAGACCAGAACACCATCGGAATTCACGGCCAGTGTGTTTATAACAGCACTGTGACCAGAGAGGGTCTGAATGAAGTCTCCATCTGGCAATTTCCACTGCTTAAGATCACCTGGAGAACCGGATGCAAACGTGTTATAGCTCGGATGCATCTCTACAGCTCTTACAGATTTCTTGTGATGTGTTAAAGTCACACGAGTTTTTCCTGCCACCAAGTCCCAGAGCCGTATGGTAGTATCATGACTGCCTGTAATAATTTGTGCAGCATGGCACTTGACAGTTGCTACTGTATCTGTGTGTTCTGACAGTGTGTGCACACTGGCTTTTGTCCTTACATCCCAAATCCGTGCTGTTGAATCTCTGCCGCATGTCACCAGGACGTCTATTGTTGGATGCACGTCTAAGCCGTAGACACCGCTTAGATGACCATGGTATTGTCTGATGACCTTATTGTATTCAAGATCCCAGCATTTCACTTGTTTGTCTTCTCCACAAGAAAAGAGGTGTGGACTTCTTGCACTGACTCTCACCCCTCGTACAGGACCGACGTGACCCGTCAAAGTAAATTTCAGTTTGCCAGAAGCAAGGTCCCAAATCTTGATGGTACTGTCAGCAGAGCCACTAACAAACCACTGATTTCCTGGTTCTACTGCAATACATCTCACCCAGCTCAGGTGACCACCGACGACTCTGCACAGTTTCCAAGGTGGATGCCACTGAGGTTTCGGCACGCTTGGAGCCTCCTTTGGCATGAATGCAGAATTTTTGTATCCAGCAGTTTCCCCCTTAGCCACAGACCTCCCAGGAGGTTGCGAACGCTCAGATACTCCGGCATGCTCGTAAATGTCACTCCCACCAGCAGCTGTCCTGTTTGCATCCATTTCCTGGGAATCAGGAAGTACTGCAGCTGAGGACTGTGCTGCAGATTCACTTGGCATGCTCCGCACCTTAGGATATGCTGTCCGAGGCATAGCAGGCTCACAGGAGCATGTGCATGGGGATGTAACCATGTACTCAACTTCTTGTCCTTGATTTCCAGAATGCTGTTTGTGTCCATGGGGATCCCATAGGGTGCTGGAGCCTCCTTTCTCCCTCAGGTTCTCCCGGAGCGTGGGCATGTGTAGCACTGAGTCGTACTCTGTGCACAGCTTGACTGCCTTTTTCACACCGTGACTTCCTTCACCCACAGGGACAGGCTTGGCATAATCAGCTACAAACATGTCACGGGTTCGCTTCAAAGGCCTGGACACATGTGTGTGCACAGGATCCTTTCGGGCTTCCCCCGCCGCGGCACCGCGGATGTCCCCCCGCCGCAGCTGCTCTGGAGCCACTTCCATCACCTTTCCCACATCCAGCCCACACGTCTCCTCTATCCACATTATTTGCCCCAATTAAGTTCTTACCTGAGTCCTGTAACCTTGAATTTTATCTGCAGCAGTCCTTTCAATTTTAGAAATAATCAGCTGATGAAAAAACCCCTGTTTCTGCTCAAGCAGACAAGGTCAGAATACAACCTGAGGGCCTGTTGGTCAGGGTGCTGGTAGCAGTCCGAGGCAATGGTGGCTGCAGTCCTCCGTTGATGCAGTGATCCTGTAGAAGGGTGCAGTTTTCCTCTGAGGTCCAGTAGTGTTGTAGAAGGGTCTGATCTTCCTCTGGGAATCCAGGGCAAACCAGCTGCCCTGCTGTTCCACTGCTCAGCTTTTATCCAGGTAGGAATGCTTGGCTCCTCCCCCTGGGTGGAGCATCTCACAATGGGGTGTTGGAATTTTATCAGTCATGCAGTGAGGCTTAATGGCCCATTAACGGAAGATATCTCCTGGAGGGAGGATGGGTCGGTGGAAGAGATAAAGAACACTTGGCTTTAACAGCTGGCCCATTAGCAGAAGATCCACCCCCACCACCCCGGAGTTATCAGGGATGGGTCCTGGAAGAGATAAAGAACACTGCTCCACCTGGTTTTAACAGATGGTGATAGAATACAAATTCCTGGTTACATCTTGCATTGCAGCCTAAGATAGTTACTTTTCTACATTGTAAGATATTTAGTTTTCTTTTAAGATATAAGACAACTCCACCTAAAACAGCTATGATGAAACACAACTTCTGATATTTCCTATAAAGATGAGCTTTGTGAATAAAGAATTGGCTTTCAGCATGAAGAAAATGGAGTCTTGGCTGATTTATTCCAACAATCCTGTGATCCTGTGGTCCTGTGATTGTGTGATCCTGTGTTTCTGTATTTCTGTGATCCTGTGATCTGTGATTCTGTGTTTCTCTGATCCTGTGTTTCTCTGATTCTGTGTTTCTGTATTTCTGTGATCCTGTGTTTCTCTGATTCTGTGTTTCTGTATTTCTGTGATTCTGTGTTTCTGTGATTCTGTGTTTCTGTGATCCTGTGATCCTGTGTTTATGTGATTCTGTGTTTCTGTGACTTTGTGGTCCTGTGTTTCTCTGATTCTGTGATCCGGTGTTTCTGTGATTTTGTTATCCTGTGTTTCTGTGATTCTCTGACTCTATGATCCTGTGTTTCTGTCCTGTAACCCTGTGATCTTGTGTTTCTGTGATCCTGTGATTCTGTGACCCGGTGATCCTGCCCGGAGCTCAGCAGGACAGTTTCCCACGCGGAGCCGGCTGCAGGGCTGCCGTTTCCCAGTCTCCATCCCATCCCCTCTCTCCCCCGCAGGCAGGACAATCCCTGCTGCCCCGGCCCGCTCCAGCCGGTCCCTGCAGAGTGCCAGGGCGGGTGTCTGTCTGTCTGCAGCGGCGTTTCCGTCTCACAAACGGCACTTAAGAGAACTGTCAGGAGAGTGCCGCTAATTGCAGGCCTGGTGCCGGGCACAGAGCCGCCCCTCCGGCGGCAGCCGCTGCTCCGGGAGCGGAGCCGGAGCGGGGCCGGAGCGGGGCCGGAGCGGAGCCGGGAGCGGAGCCGGAGAGAAGCCCGAGCGGAGCCGGAGAGAAGCCCGAGCGGAGCCGGAGCGGGGCCGGGAGCGGAGCCGAGAGCGGAACCGGGAGCGGAGCCGGAGCGGGGCCGGAGCGGAGCCGGGAGCGGGGCCGGAGCGGAGCCGGGAGCGGATCCGGAGCGGAGCCCGAGCGGAGCCGGGAGCGGGGCCGGAGCGGAGCCGGGAGCGGATCCGGAGCGGAACCGGGAGCGGAGCCGGAGCGGAGCCGGGAGCGGGGCCGGAGCGGGCTGCCCGCTGCAGCCAGGGACAGGCATCCGAGCAGCTCCGTGCAGCTGCAGCCCCGCTGAAATCCCCCGGAAAATGCTTGCAATTATTAGAGCTCCTCTACCACAGCCTCGGGATTGAAGTTGAACATTTTCATTCTCCTTCTCCTTCCTCATTTCGCAATTGTAAATCACTTTATTTAAATTCTGCCTCATAATCTGTGCCACGGTTAGTTTCCTTTTGGAATATCAGTGCTCATTTTTCACTCTTCACAGGGAATTTAATGTGTTGCTTTAATCGGTTCTTTAAAGCAAACAATAAGATGCTTTTCACAAGGGAAGCATCATTTCGAAGTGATTAAATAAGTCATATTTATCACTGAAAACAAGAAATCTGTGTTGTTTTGACTCTCAGGACTTGGTAGAGATGGAAAGAGGTGTAAGATCTTAACCTGAAGTTGGAAGCTGTGTTTCAGAGTTAATGTTTTGACAACTGTTTTGGGTTTAAAGTTCTCCAGAATTCCCTGCATTTATTAGTAGCCAATGTTACTCATTAACTCTCAATTTTTACTTGGATGGCCCGAAAAAAATCGTTACCAGTGCTAGAAATTTGCTTTTGTACCTGAAACTAGAAATGGCTTGAGGTCAAGTCCTGTCGCCTTCAAGGTTTTGCATCAAAAGTACCCAGACCCGGCGAGCACCCCGGTGTCACCGGGTGTTTCTGGGTGAAGGGACACAGAAACGCGGCAGGGAGAGAACGGGCAAAGCCCTGCAGGGTTCGGGCTGAGGGAACGGCCGGAGCCGAGTCAGGGAGCTTTGGGCTGGGTATTTGGGAAAGGTTCCTCGGTCACAGGGTGGCTGAGCACCGGGGCGCCTCTCCAGAGCTCCAGGAGCGCTCGGGCAGAGCTGTCAGACACGGGATGGGGGTTCGGGGTGTCAGACANAGCGCCCGGCTCGGCCAGGATGAAGAAGCATCACCCGCACTCGGTGCAGGGCACCTTCAGCCGCCTCTTCGGCAAGCGCCACTCCAGCCCCACCGCCACGTCCCTGTTCGCCACCAACCCGCCGTGGATCTTCACGCAGGAGGTGACCTCGGACAGCGCGGGTGGCACCGGTCAGTGTCCCCCGCCCGCCGCGAGCCGTGCGGGGTCGGGACGGGGCGGTCCCGGGGGGAGGAGGCTGAGGTGGGGTCGGGGGGCTCCGCTGCGGCCCGCCGGGGAAGCTCCGGGAGCGC